>OMNW01029323.1:6803-19856 GCA_900303245.1 Selene dorsalis | reverse complement strand
CGGTTCTGCTTCCAGTTCCGGTCCTTCTGCCGGTTCCAGGTCCTGGTACCGGTTTCGGTTCTGGTGGTCTTGGTACCGGTACCGGTTCTGGTGGTCCTGGTACCGGTTCCGGTTCGGGTGGTCCTGGTACCGGTTCCGGTTCGGGTGGTCCTGGTACCGGTAACGGTTCGGGCGGTCCTGGTACCGGTAACGGTTCGGGCGGTCCCGGTTCTGGTCCCGGTTCCGGTCCTTCTCCGGGTTCCAGGTCCTGGTACCGGTTCCGGTTCTGGTGGTCCTGGTACCGGTACCGGTTCCGGTTCGGGTGGTCCTGGTACCGGCACCGGTTCCGGTTCGGGTGGTCCTGGTTCTGGTCCTCGTACCGCTACCGATATCGGCTCCGGTTCGGGTGGTCCTGGCTCCGGTTCCGGTAAGGTCCCGGCCCTATGGTCCTGACTTTGGTCCTTGTCCCACTTCCGGTTCGGTCCCAGCTCTGGTGGTCCTGGTCGTGGTACTATCCCATTCCTATCACAGCATCCGGACCCTTTCAGGCTCTCACACTTAGTCACTTACAGCTGATGTTGTTGAAGTCAGTCAGGATTCAGAGCCTGAGAGGAGGGAATTGGGCCCTTGTTTCCCCGGCCTGGTCCATCACGTTAATGGCAGAGTTTCAGTCTGGTCTCTTACAAACCATTGACTGTATATGACTTCGGTTCTTTCACGTCAAGTGTGCACAGCACATCATCTCAACGTGTGTGATGTCCTCAGGACCACTCGGGTGAGAGTCAACTTCACCAGTGAATCCAGTCAGCTGTAGTAACTTTGGACGGCCAGAGACCATTTGTCCTGACATTCATGAGAATTATCAGTGTCCAGCCTACTGTTCCTATGCTAGCATGCTAGGCTTGCGGGTCTGAGCTTCTTACTCCCTGTGGTAGAAACTTTCTTGCATAACAATAACAAGTATTGTAAACTGGAATCATTATTGTATATCTCACCAAAATAAGATTAAATCAGTCGGGGTTCAGAGGCGGGAGGGAATTGGGCCCTTGTGTACCCGGCCTGGTCCATCAGGTTAATGGCTGAGTTCCAGTCCAGTTCCAGTCCGGTCTCTTACAGACCATCGACTGCAGACTCTAAACATACAGCTGGGTGTTTTTTTTTTTTTTTTTTTTTTACTATGCTTTCACTCAGTTATTTGAACAATTGCTAATACATTTTTGTGCAGCTTTAGATGTCATCATAAGATATAATAGCGAGTTTGGGTTTACAGTAAGACAGCCCTGACAAGAATGGACAGATTGCAGTTGCTATTAATGTCATTAATTACACCTGTGCTTTACCTCCCATGATACGTCAAAGTGTCAGCTATGATTAAAATATCACCTTCAACAACTCTGCAGCGACAGCAGATGGTCTAAAAAATTATGTGAGGTTTATAAATACATACAGCTGCAAGATAAGCCAATACACACTTACTTCACTTTTCTCCTCTACCTGACTTGGTCAACTTCCTTGTTAATTTTGTGCATTACCTCACTTTTCTCCTCTACCTGACTCGGTCAACTTCCTTGTTAATTTTGTGCATTATAGCAGTCCCAATTACTCATGTCTTAATATAGCGGCTCACATGCTCCAGTAGCTCAGGCAGACAACTGGAGTTGACATAACAGCCTTACGCCTTTCACATCAAACTTTGAGCAATAAGGCAGCTTCTCATGAACAGTCATTGCCCTGCCAAGTGCTGTGCTGCTAACTCTGCAGCAGACACTGAATGAAATGTTTGCTAAAAACAGATTTGGCAGAGGATTTGTCTCTCCTAATGCCGACAGATTTGGACCATGGCAACACGTCTTCTGAGACGCCAAAGACTACTGTTTTACACTCAAGGTAAGTATTTGTTGCTTAAGCCAACATAGATGGTGTGGGTGTTCATGTCCATGTTCATGTGCGCAGCAGCATTAGTGTGTTATTTGACTGCTGAGATTTCTGGTTGTTGTTGCTGCTGGGTTGACCACTGAACTGCATGTGACCAATGACATGGTCTTGTGCTTGTTGATCCTTTCTGCTCCATCGCTGCTGTCATGCAACTATGGGCTATATTTACCGGAGTATAAAATATTTCTTTAAGTGGATGAGATTATTTTGACTTTGGTTGTTGTCTAGTATGTGCATTATGTTTTTTTTTATCTTCTTTGCTTGCATAGCTGTGAAATATAAAAACATGTATTATGTAGATTGTTACATATGTTTTGCACATGTTTTAGGTTGATGCCTTTGGGGGTTTTCTGTCCTGCTGGTTTACTACAAACTATCACCACACTATTGAGGGTTATATTGTGTTGACTACACTGATAATGATAGAACTGTCTTGCATATTGTCCATTTATATCATTATTTTTTTCTTGGCATAGGATGTTTAACATAGATTTGATACATTAAAACGTTCTCTACATACAAGTTTTCATCTAACAGAAATTTTACCACCAAATAATAAAAGCTTGTATGGACAAAAGTTTTTTTTTTTTATTCATTCACACATTGTTTCTGGAAAATCTTTTGTGAAATTGTTTGGACAAAAAAACCCAAACATATTGTCTCAGTGATTTCTGTGCACTTATTTCCTACCATTGCCCACCATGGCAGCACACCCAGATATATTATTATTTACCTGACATGAACAGTGTTTTAAAATCTCTGACGGTGAGTAAATCCAAATTGTTTGATCATGTTACCTGTCATCACTTGAACCCACTTCTGCTGAGTGTTGGATTTATGTGTTTTCTTAATATCCTTGTTTACACGCATCTGCTGGGCTCCTGTCCAACTGCTTATTTGCTGCTTCACTCAGCTGCAGTTACTGCCAACCTCAAGCAATATACTAATGGAGATCTGCTGTTTATTAATGCTGCAGCATAACATTACATAAGCAATTCCCTGCTCAAAGCTATATACTATTTTTTATTATTATTATTTTTGCTTAAATTGTGTTTATATATCAGTCTAGATATTTAAGACTGTTAATCCTCTGCAGTGGTTTGTTAAAGAATGCCCTCATGGTGGCTGGTGCCCTCATATGCATTACATAATAACTGGTGTTGGGCTGAATGCAGTTTTGATGTTGATATTTTTACTGAGCTTTACTTGCTGTATACTGTGTAATGATCCCAAAGCTCTAACACTGATCAGTTCAGTACATATTCTGTATTAACAAAATAAACCAGTTCCACATGAACTCACATTTGTCCAAACTCAGGCTCTGTTTGAAACCACAGCAATTTGCCAGCTCTTTGTTCGACACTAAACTGAGTTAATGTACTAGAACTACACAGAATATGTTCAGTCATTTGTAAGTCTACGAAAGAATTACAACAAAAAATGACAGATTTAAAAAAAATTATGCTACTCAACCAAGCAAGCAGGTTGTTAGTTGGGTTCATTGTTCCAGATGTCTGTTGTAAAGAAGGGTACTGCTCAAAATTCTGCACAAGATCCTACATTTACATAGATACTGAATGCCTAATGCTGGAATAAATAGGTTTATTAAAGGAGGTAAAACTTTGAAGAATCTAAAGTTAATACAACAATGTCTTGGAGCCCAGTGTTTTGTAAGGACACGGAGGCATGTTCATTATACAATATGTTCATCTGTTGGCTATACACTGAATACCTTATACGTTTTCTCTCAGATGACAAGTACCTCCCTACTGATTAACCCAACAGATGTAACCACAAAACAAACCAAGTCACATTGAAGTCAGCTATGCACACGTGACTACAGTATGGGCCAGTGACAGATCTTCATGAGAGTACTATAAGTGGAGAGTAGTTTGGTGAGTCCTCTCCACATTTTTGATGCTGCTGTTGTCACAGGGCATGACAATGGTACTGAGTCACACACCTCGAGCAGTGCTTTCTTGCTGACTATCTCCAACTTATGATATTCTAAATCAGAGAAGTGATGACGGAAAAGGTTTTAAATTCTCTTTAATCTTTTAATATCAAAAATAATCCAAATTTAATACTTGGCATTCAATTTCACTTAGGTACATCACAGATGAAGTCTATATATAACTATATTATTGTTACAATCAAACAAAACACACATAAAATAACTGACCAAAACTAACAAATTATGCTAGAAACCAATTAGAAAAATACCAAAACAAAGACAAATATAATGCTGACAAAAGTACAATACAGGTCAAGCATCCGTCTAAGATCCCTCATCAGCTCCAGGGAATCAGATATAAGCCAGCAAGTCAAAATAAAAGAAAAATCATCCTCATATACTGTGGAAACCTGTGAATTTCAAAGTCAAACAGAAATTGTATCTAAAATTGTTCATGTCATACGGCTATATAAAGTCTTATACTAAGGCATTTCTATTTGCAAACATGTGTGCCCTCATGTGGTCTTTTACTATATTACAAAATGTATCACTTTTTCACATTGCATTGGTTCTCCCACTCTTATTTCTCTCCCACCACTGCAAGTGAAGATGGCAAGATAAATTCACCACAGGCTCGGTTTCCTCTGGCTCAGTAACCCAATTCCACGGCTTGAGTCTGGCACATGAAACGGCATGATTATAAGACGATATTTCCACATCTGGACCAATTCTAGTGCACGCACAGAAAAATCTTCTGGCTACTGGAAGATAACAACCAGACTATCAAGATGTTGGCAGATGATGTAGACATATGTTGGGCCAGGGGTTTTGTTTTGGCATCTTCCACAACTATGCAACAAAGCTAAACACAGCTCCTATTAATGTTGAAGACAGCAATGAGTCTTTGAGGAAAACTGCTCTCAATACATTTCTGCAGTATTTGTAGTCTCTCTTTTCACATTTTATTTTAAATAGATGCCCACTGAGCTTAGCCTCTGGTTTTTGTTGTATTATCAGTGTCAGATCAGACTTGCCCTTCTTTATAAAGTGGGTATTTTTGAACGTTGAAGCTAATTCCCCTTGCTTCCAGTCTTTCTGCTAAGATAGGCTCAATAAATTGAGGCCTTAAGTCCAAACTTAACAGGCGTGAAATGATATTAATGGTTTCCTCAGCTCTCAGAAAGAAATCCAATAACTGAATTTCCTAAAATACTGAATTATTCCTTTAACACCTGCTTAAATGTATTGTCCCATTTGACACTAATGTGTTTTTGGAACAAATGTAATGATGCACGTATGTCATTCATGGGATGATTTAGCTCCAAAGATGGAACTGACATGACATTATACAATGGTGACTCAGTAAGCGCTTTTGGCAGATCCCTGAAACTAAAAGAAACAAAATGGAATTCAGCCATTGTTCATTTTATTACTTACACCTGACATGGTTAGGGTTAGGGTTAACGTTATAAAAAATGCACATAGTCTGGGTGGATGGGTGAAAAAAGCACATTGCTTAGACATGGAAGACGAGTTCATGTTACAATATTAAGCCATACCTACACATACACATATTTAATAGATACAGAATTGTCCTGATAGAACATGTGGATTAGAGGGATTGGGTACTCTCACACAAGACGTCCACACAGTATCAGAAGCTGTCATTGTTATTTATGCAGTGCAGATTGTGCAGTAATATTCATTGTGTCACTATAACAGGCAGGGTTACAAATACTGATACCTCAAAGTCACAGATCAAAACTTAAGAGGGGACCATGCTTTTACTCGTTGAATGTTTACTATTTCGACACACCTGAACAATCAGTGTAGCAGCAGTTTGTGCCCTCAGCAATTCTGTGGTGATTTTCACAATGAGATGAAACTTTTATTCCAGCAGATAGAAAAGTGACTCTAAAGCACAGAGACAGAATGAGTGAAGTGTAGCTTTTCATGTTTCCATGTTCCTGTTCCACTGACTGTTGTTACTTCTTTCAACCACACGATGGCACCAACTGCTGACTTTTGTAGAGATTGAAAACGGAAACTAAAGAATGTAAGATGAGATGAATCACTAAAAACTTTGTGAACTCTGACAACAGATGATATATTGAATAACTCAGTTGGCTGTGATGTAACTTGATAAAGAAACAACTACATTTCTAAATTAAATTAAACAAATTTTTTTTGTTTTACGAAACTGAGTTCACACACTGGTTTTTCAGGACATGACCTAACCTCCCTGCAGCAGTAGTAGGAACCTGCCAGATCATTTTATCAGTAGGACAGTAGGGGATGGTGGAGACCACCCATCTTGAGCAGCCTTGTTCACATTCCAGCTTGGACACAGGGGACGGCCCTGTCAGTAACCTGAGAGTTGAGGAGACGACAGGCCATCTTTGATGTCTAAATTCAGGATGGACTCTCCAAGAGTCCATTGAACTGATTTTTTGGAAATAGAGTGTGGAATGCAGTCGGTACTAATGTTTTTTTGTTCTTGTTTTGTCTTATTCAAATAAAAGTAGGATAAGTATGAAAAAACCATACAGTGAGAAATTACATCCTGTAGGCAGTTTGCCTTTATAGCCATGTTCGCCTCAGAGAATAGCTGAGTTTACTACATTGTGCCTGTGATGAAAATGAAACCAAATCAAGATATTTGTGAAATCCAGGCCTTTTCAACATGATTATGTTTCACTGACATTCAGTATAATAACCCCTTGTGTAAAAGGAAAGCATATCAGCCCCATGTATGTTTACAAAAGAGTTCAAACAAAGTGACTTCCTTGATTCTTTCATTTTGGACTCTTCCTTTTTAGGGAATGGGCTGCTGCCTTGCAGCCCCTCTTGGGATTCTGTGGGAATTCTTGAGCTGCTTTGCCTGGCAGTTGGTTTTGAATACTCAAATATTGTTATTTCAGGGCGTGAGGATGGGACAGAGAAGGAATTGAAAAAATGTGCCATGCTGGTTTGGACAGTCTTGACAAAGCTTGGTCCGGTTTGTTGTAAACAACTGTGAGGGGCTGGGGTTGGCTATAATAAGTGGTAGCCTAAAGTAATCTTGGCTCACTGCATCTCACTGTTGCTTGAAGATGAAAACTCCATTAAGGCTATAAATACATGATCATACTCTAGATAGTAATTCATTATTTAGAAATGAGTAGATTGCAGAAATAGCCCTGAACATACATCACACTTTCATCTGTTATGGGTGTTTTTAGAGTGTTCAGATATAAGTTTTCTTAAGGACATCCTCATTAATGATGTTTGTTTTCAGAGTGGTCTGAAATCTGATCTCACGTCAGCCTCATTTGGTGCCAACAGAACCTGCCTGACTACGTAATTTACAGCTGCAGGAATCTACTCTTCGCGAACAGTAGACACATATTTCCCTTTTTAGGGCATGAGGATCTATTACGTAATTTAGGGAGCACTCGGATTTCGAGCAAACTCGCCTGGGTGGAAGCGGGAGGTGCCGACACAGAGTGGCACCTCGATCGACCAATCAAATGCCAGAGGCCTTGCCTTCCCGCTCGCTGATTGGCTAGAAGGCGGACATAGTTGGTTGACGTTTAGGTTCCTCGCGCCCACTCTCTGGCTGGGAGCTCTTCACGTTTATGGTTTGACGGGAGTAGTTGTAGTTCTCACACCGGAGGGTGAAACTGTCCTGGAAAAATAAGCTACCGGGATTGTTTTTTAGGCTTTTGTAGCGGGAGTTCGGGAGTAAACCGCCTTAAGTGGTTGGAGAGCTTATCTTTTCTCTCTTGGATAGTGGTCTAAAGTTGTCACCATGCCGGTTTTTCACACGAAGACGATAGAAAGTATCCTGGAGCCGGTGGCTCAGCAGATATCCCATCTGGTGATAATGCACGAAGAAGGTGAAGTTGATGGGAAAGCTATACCAGACCTGTCGGCGCCGGTTGCTGCAGTTCAGGCGGCCGTTAGCAACCTTGTTCGGGTAAGTAACTTTGTTCCCTTTGTAAAATTACATCTGGTAAAGTCCCGGCATGTGTTGCTGGCTACCTGTCGCTCTTTGTCCCACACCGTCCGCTCTCAAGTTAACTTACGTGAAACCGTTGAAACACAGTGGGTTGCTACTTAAGTAGGACTTTAGCTAGCTGCGTGATGTGTATTTAATGTCAGGGAGGATGTATGGATGCTATCAAAGTTTCTTGAAAGTTGTTTGACTTGGGGCAAAGGGCAGTTACGCCCTTTTCCCCTTGAAAATATGCCCTGCCTCCTCTGTATCTGACTGCCATATCTTGACGTAGGCACTGCCGCTGGTTTGTATGAGCCAGGTACCGGAGCAGGATACAGTCTAATACTACACCACCACTGACCTGGTTTTGTTTGAATGTTTCTGTGAAATGAGAAATCTGAATGAACTTCAGATACACAGTATGTTTGATTTACTCCAACCTTGGTTCGTAGAGGAGGTGGGACAATTCATTGCCCAGCAGATGATTTGCAACACAAGCTTCCACACAAATGTAGGCCCACTGATTGTTGCATGGGACTGTTGGAACATGATCAAGCAATGATTTATTGCACAAGCACAGATCGTAATATAACATATCAAACATAACCACAACTGATAACAAATATTTGTAAAAACCTGCAAACCCTCTGCACAGTAGCTGCTGCTCTGAGTTACTTTTGAGGCACCATAGCAAGTGCTCATGCATTATTATGTCTAGCCCATGATGTTTTTCTACCCACACAGAGCACTTAAACTGTCTTTGGACCTATTAATTATGCATTTTTTCTCCAAAACTTTGAATTAGATGCACCCCTTGACCAGATGCAGCTGCAGTTTTTTAGGTATTTTTAGAACCAAACTCAACCAAACCACAATGGTGTTCCTCTGAGCCACAATGTCAGCATCATAACACAGTTCCCTTAAAAGTTTGCTGTCTAAAATACAGACCAATACATTGCAATTTTCCCTACAAAGGAAACAAGGAGATATGAGAGACATGACAGATATTGTGGCTTTTAAGGATAGGAAGCAGTATGCTAGATTAAGGCAAGCCTGGTTCCTGTGTGTTCTCCTTTCTATCAGCCTGGTGAAGCACACACAGTCCCTGGCAGTTGTTGGGCGATAAATTTGGACAATTGCTCCGGCGTCTCCTGTCAGCAAAGGAATGCCTCATTTAGAGGAATTGCTTCCCATTGGTCCCTGATTTATTTAGTAGGTTTTTATGGTCCACAACCATCTTATGCCAGTACACTTAATTCTGCACCTTTTGTTTTGTTTGTAGGTGTGCACCCTGTGGTGTTGTATGTCGACATCAGCCAGACTTCTTTCCTCTTAGCGACATTACATAGTGGTTTTTAAAAGCGTCTTATGTTTATGTTTAACTTAAATATGTTGACAGAGAGTCTTGTCTGCTGAAACATACTTATGTGACATCAGTGTTTTGTAAAGGCACTTTGTTTCCTTGGGTAATAGTCCATAATTACTGTAACATTTGGTTCTGCCTTGTGAAACATTTGACCTAAATCTGTGCACAGTCAAACATAGTTAAAATGTCATCAACGTCATTAACAATGAATACAAAAGTGTGGCTTGCTTTGATGTACACACAGAATTAACAGCTAACTCTTGTACTTTGTGTGATTCTATATATATACTTATTTGGATGCACATTTGCAATGCTCAAAGCTCAAATAAACCCACCGTGTGCTACCTGCCCAGTACCAGTAACTAGGCAGCAAAGAAAGTAGAGGATATAAACAGCCAAACAGCCAGAGATCAAACCACAGCTAAAAGGAGAGTGACTGTTGGACTTAACATTCATTAAATGAAATCATGACTTAAAATAATGTTAATGTTAGCAGATGTGTAAGGCAAATTTCAGCTAACCCAGCAACATTAAAGGATGATGATATGTCAGAGCTGGATGTCTATCGGCATGTTTGAAAGTAATTCAGCTTCCAAGTGCCAAGAAAACCAATTAATGCGTCTTTAGTTGTAGACACATTGTTGGAGACCACTTTATCATGAAAGCAGTGCTTTGCCAACTTGTCAACTAGCTTGGGGTGAAATGATCCAGGCTCTCTGGACACAATTGTGATCAGATGTTTCCAACAGTGGCATGAATGAATGGATATGGTTGTAATTATTTCCAGTTGCTGTAGCAACACTACAACATGGACAGTGTTATGAGTTCATTGAAGTTAAGGATGAGATGTAATTTCGTCTGGTTTCAGTCCCACCAGTTGTATGAGTCATACATTGCGAAGCTCAAATGAGAAATCATGCCTCGTGGCTCATACCTTTTACTTCTTTGTTTTCTAATGACCGTTGATTACTATCAGGAAATAAGCTTTTTTTTGTTTGTTTTTTTTTAACTTAATTTGTTGGTGTCGCCATTTCTTTTCGCCCTGCATGTTTCTTTGTTTCCAAAAAGGAATGTGCCATATTCTCAAATTTTGCATCTGTTAAATCACTTGCAACTGAACGAGTATGTATCAGTGGAGAAAGGGATCATCCTAGGAGGGGAAAGGGATAAGGTTGTCTAATTGCATTTCTCAAGACTTTCCCAGGGTGGGGCTGTGTCAAAAAAAAAAGCTATCTTCCTCATTGTGTTACAAGGAAAACCACATGTTGTACAGACTTTCTGCTTTATGGATTCAGTAAAAAAAAAGAACAACTCTTGAGATAGAAGCTTAAAAAACAAGGTGGATTTTGGATGGCCTGAATATCTGCCCAAAAGCCAGTTACAGATAATTGTACCTTTCAGACTTTGTATTCTATTGGTTGTGTCAGGTTTCTTCCCAATTGCCAGACGAAGAAAAAGATGATGGGCTTTCAGGATGCTCTTGTGTTTATAAGCCTGTCTGAGAAGATCTGGTGCATTCTCTGTGATGAGTGTGTAGACCCTGTAAATTATTAATTTGAAAGAGCCTAATCTTATTATTCCAGATGCAAGGAGAAGTGTAAACTGACCGAGTGTTTTAAGCGTAGCATGACTGCAAAGCATTGTGAAGTAAATGTGTTCAGTCCGATCGAGACCCTTCACAAACCATCAGCATCTTTGACCTCATTGTTTTCAGACCTCAATTAAAGATAAATATGAGGAATGTGAAGAATTCCCAGTGAGCAGGAATGCATCCTAGCTCGATGGGGGTGGTGGATGGAGGCTGAGCTGATCCTTTGAATGAAATTTTGAGTAAGAATATCAGTGAGCAAGCGCTGCAGACACTACATGTGTCTTTGATCTCTGTCTCACCTCTCAAGTAGCTCTAAGTTGGTATAGGTTAACCCACAGGAAGTGGTTGTTATGGGTAAATGGTGTACTTTGAAAAGTATGAGAGCTGTTGTGTACGGTGCTTGTGCAATAAGCAGGCTTTATGCAGCTATAAAGTCACAGCAATTACCAAGGTGGTGCCAGGGTTGGTTCAAAACCTGCTGAGCTGTATGTTAAGAACAAACTTCAGTATTTCCTCTGGTGTTATGTAGCAGCGGAGCCTGGGAAGGCAGTTGGTCTATTTTTTTTTCTCACATCTCTGAGGTGGAAGTTTCAAACAGAGAATGTGTTTCTGAGTCACAATGAAACTATTACATGTTAAGATTTGTTTAACTAAGTTATTGCATATCAAATGATAGTTCAGATGTTTTCCTACTGGGGTAAAATGGAAGAACAATGTGCTATGTCAGTCTTCTGAGTTGACAAAAACAGACCCTTTTTTATTTCAGGCCTGTTGTACTTCATTATTTTTATAGCCAGTGGATAAAGAAAAGAATGCCAGTGATGTAGAGTCTTGGAACGGATTAAGTCATAAGTGTTCGTCTTCCTGTTTGCACTGATCACAAGGCTCACATGACCTCTGGAGATGCCCCTGTGTGCAGATCACTAGGTGACTGTACAGTTACTTCTTGGTGCATTGCTGCTGCTATTATGAAATACCACTTTTTATGCAATAATACCGAGAAGTAGTCTTTATGGTAATCTTTGAGTTCTGTGTAAGATATGAATTGCATATCACTTGTTGGTCAGTACAGAAAAGCAGATGGACAGTTTTAAATGCTAAACTCTGGTAAGAGCAGTATTTGATGAGGCCTTAAATATTCATCTCAGTCAATTACATCTTGAATCCATAACAGATGGGAAACAAATGTGTTCATTAAGTAAAGTGCTTAAAGGCATACAAAAGAAAAGGCTTCCTATTACCTGGCACTCCAACTTCCTGTAATTTGTCAGGGGAAATGTTTTCAAACTGCTCGCTATTTGATTTTGTCACCTTGGTAACAATACATGAGACACTTGGGTAGTTCCCAATGAGAGGAGATTATCTCATCTTTACAGAAATGCATTGTTGTGCTATGGATTCATGATGCATCTGAAGACTATTTTTCGTAAGTTTGATGAATCTTTTATCAGAGTGGGAGGCTGCTGGGGAGTGTTGAAATGGTGAGGAAGTGCCGGAAGCCAAGTCAGGAAGACCCAGCAGCTGTTGGCCCCTCTTAGGAACAGGAGTGTGAGCCAGGGAAGGGAAACCCCTCTCCTTTGGCAGTGGGATGTTTATGGCTACAGACCGTGACAAAGAATTCAATCCACTGGGGCTGTTACTTTTTCCAAATATTAAAATGTCAAGTTCAGATGATTGAGAAATAATGAATGCTGTACCTCTGATCGGTGGTGCTCCTGCTCCCTCACAAAAGCAACAAGCTAACAAACGGATGACTGATGATTAATTTAAGCATATGAATTACTTATATGAGATATAAAATACTAATTCATGTGCAGGAGTAATCCAGAAATTTACCCCTGGATACCTCTCTGCAGATGCTTCATGGAGAGATTTTTTTTTTTTTTTTTTGATTTTTGAAATCTAAGCTATTATCCAGCTGCTCTCCAGTTTAAGACCACAAACTCACAGTAACTTTACTTTTTTTTTCTCCTCTTGCAGCTTGTTTGAACAGGAAGCTGTTTGCCAACAATTGACATACACTTACTACACTGGGTTCCTACACCAGGGACAGAATATATCATGCCAGCCAGAACCATTTTGAGCAATACAAAATGATACTTCACACTCATTGTTCGTCAACTTTTGCTTTATTCCTGCATTTTACATTAAAGAGGTGATTTAATGTAATTAACTTTACTGATGGGCCTAATATTAAATGTCTGTTGCATGTAGGCAATACAACTTTCTTTTGGAATAATATATTGCAA
>OMNW01029315.1:0-14385 GCA_900303245.1 Selene dorsalis | reverse complement strand
TCAACGTCTTCCCTCCCTCCCTCCTCGGATCATCACACCTGACGACGTAGACGTCACCTGTCCCGTCACTCTCATGTTCTTTGTGGAGGCAGGAGGTCAAAGGTCAAGTAGGTAAAAGAGTGAGAAGCTCTGCTGTGTGTAAATAAAGCAGTAAGAGGTTGAATAACATGATTCACATGAGTCTCCAGTGGTGATGAACACATATTTCTTACAGCTGAGTGAAAATCTACAATAAAATAAAACCAGTCAAATAAATTCAAATATATGTTACTGCGTTAACATGATGACATCATGCCTCACTGGGCAAATAAAACACTTATTGATAAGACTGAAAAGCTAATTAGAATGTATTTTCATTATATTCTAAAAAAATGAATAAACGTGAGAGAGAAAAAATCCATTTCTATGTTTATTTACATTGCGTAAGGTGTTACAATAAAAGTCCTTGTCACCATTTTATTATAAATACACCATTTTAAACAAGGCTTGACAACCCTCATTAAAATACATCCTTCAAACCTTTTCAAACGTAAATAGTGAAAACAAAAAGCTTTTAATGAATACAACTATTTCATTTTTGCACCTTTTAAATGTGAGTAAATCATGCAAAGCAGAAATATCGAGTATGAAAATAAAATGATATAGAATCAAATGTGTTGCTTTTACAAAGGAAGAATTAAAATCAAAACTAACTGTACGTGTGGAAAATACAAATACTGGGTCTGGTGGCGAAGCTTAAAGATCTTTCTCAAAATAAATGTTAATTAATGGCTTTCAGCATTAGTGCTCTATATGATGGTCAGTATACAGTACATACATTACCTGTCTGTGAAGGGCAGAATATTCAAATAATGCAAATCGCTGTTAAACATTCAGACCATACACTTTTAGCCCTGTTCGACTATACACACACACAAACAAACAAACAGACTGTTATTATTGTAACATCAGAGTGTGACAGTAAAAAGGCTTTACCTGATAACACAGTTAATCAGTGTGGGTAGCTTTGCTCCTTCACTCATGCATCAGTCAGTTTACAGTGTCAGAGTCACTGCACAATCCTAGAATATCCAGCATCCAAATAAAGTGTTAAACAGTATTTTGCAGGCACTTTCAAAAGCATGGTTCAGGCCTTTTACATGAGTTCAAGATTGATTAGATGCGCGGTTCAAAAATGGTCCACTGTTAACGGATCTGTACTGTTGCATAAAATTATTATTATTGAAGGTCACAGTCCAAATCAGGCATGGGCAAACTATTCCACAAAGGACTCATTTAATCAACTGATCTCAGTCTTCAGATCTCAGTTGATTGGTCAAACTGTGTGTGTTCCTGGTTGGTTGGTTGGTTGGTTGGTTGGAACAAAAACCTGCAGCTACACCGGCCCCCTTTGAGGAATAGTTTGCCCATGTCCCTAGTCCAAATGAATGCCACGGGTCTCTGGAAGACATCTGCATGAAGAGGTGGAGATGAGATGAGATGAACAGTGAGGAGAAAACCTGGAACACAGAACGTCCAACATTAGACCAATGACCCCGAACAAAGAAGCATGAAGATGAAAAGTTGAACGATCTCTACCTTACGTACCTTCTCGAGGAGTCAAACAAGCAGGGACTTGGTTGTGTTGGGTCTTGAGGTTGGGTGTGTAAAGTCCAGAGGAGAGTCGGATGGAGGTAATGGTCATACCAGGCTACATATTCCTTTCCGTTGGAGGGTGGTCGCCGTTTTGCAGTCACTTCACAAGGTTATAGCATGTTGTTGTAACTCCAGGTTTAAAACAGACAGTCGTGGATGGAGTGGAGCTCAGATATTGGCAGAGTAAATGCAGCAGTGCAGCCGAGGAGAGAAAAGATCTTGAAGCTTGGCGTTGTTGTAGAAGACAGATGTTGTCTTATTAGGTCGTGATCAGATTCAGGAGACTCATTATTCTGCTCTGCAGAGTGGCTTTATCTCTCTCTCTCTCTATTTCTTTTGAAATGCTTTTATGTTAATGTTCAGAAATATACAGGTAGAGAAAAATGAGCTTGTTTATACACTCAGTTTGGTTCAATTAGACTAATGAACACTTTCAGTTAGTGTAACACAATATTGGAAGTGAATAAATTTGTGTCCAGTAAATGCTTATGATATTGAACTTAAAAAAAACCAATGTACACTGTGGTGTACTCTAAGGTCTTACAGTACAGTAACCAGAAAGTCTGATAGGAGAGAATAAACACAACTAAAATGTAAAATATACAAAAAATCAAAATTATGTAACTTGTAGAAAATTAAATATTAAAAGTTCTGTAGCGACCACATGCAGAGCAGAATAAAGGAGGTTTTTATTCCACTGAGATTTAGGCATCTGGTGAGCACTGTGGTTTTATAGTGAATATCCTTCCCTTAGAAAATCACTCCAGCTTATCAGTATCGGCGGCCGTAGCTTGGAGAACTGTAGGAGGAAGACGAAAAGGTTGTGGTGAAGCTTGATCCTGTAGCATCAAAGCTGCCTCGCCTGGAGCCAGACCTGGATCCGGTTCTTGAGCCAGACCTTGACCCAGTAGCAGAACCGGACCCACTGATGCTGTAGGGGCTGTAGAGGCCTTTGCTAGATTGAGATGAAGCCTCGAGCAGTCGTAGGCCGGTCCCCTCCTCTACCATGCTTCTTTCCATAGCGTCCTTGTAAGAGATCTTCAGCTTGGTTTTGGGGCATGTGAGGTATTTGGAATATGCACTAACATCTCGCAGCTTCTGTGCAGTGCGTGCATCTAAGGTGCCTTTCTTCACAGCCTCATCTATAGCCACTCTGCTGGTGGTGTCTGGTTCAATTAAACCACCAGTCAGATACTGGACCTCCAGGAATCGCTGTCCGGCTTCGTAGTAAAGCCAGCCTTTCTTCAGAGCTTGGGCAGCTGACATTTTGCTTTTGGTTCGAGGATCTTCAAATCCATTGTAGGCCTTCTGGGCTAGACTGATGCGGTCCACCATTATCTTATCCACGAGCCCTTTGTTCATTGCATCAGTAACAGAGAATTTCTCTCCGGTATTTGGGTCGATGATGCCTCCAGTGCAGGCCTGGGCTTCCAGCAACCTTTGACCTGTAATATTGTCCACGAGGTTTCTATGAATGGCCTCTGTGACAGACACCTTCTCCAGTGTTTCAGTGTCTAAGATCCCAGCTACAGGGCCGGTTTCCTCTGTGGGATCATTCCAGGTGGTTGCTGGTGTTTTTATGGAAGGTACCGGGCTCATAGGGTATGAAGAGGAGGAGCCGAAGGAAGAGGAACGTGATCTACCGCCACTCATGTTTCCAGACAACATGTCAGCAAACTCTGTGATGGACAGAGTTCCTGCTCGGTACTGATCCAAAGCTGACTTGTCAATCAAGCCACGTGAGATTGCATCATCGATGTCATACTGTCGACCAGATCGTCTGTCGATGATCATGGACTTCACAACTCCATCAGATGAGGTGATGGTGATTTCCTCCCATTCACACTCTTGTTCTGCGAGCTCTAGGTAGGTCTGGTGGTCAATGAGCCCTTTCTGATAAGCCTCATACACGGACATTTCTTTGCCGGTCTCCGGGTCGACAATGACGACCCTGCGTTTGCGAACAGAAGACTTGGAGGAAGTCTTCCTCTCACGTTTCTTTTCTTTCAACAGCAGAAGAGCAAGGCCTGTTTCTGGGTCTATCATACATCTCTCCATCAGCTGCAGGTAGGTGAGATTTTCCTCAGTGTTGGGGTCAAAGAAGCCCTTTGTGTCATCAGAGGGGTCGGTGAGGATTTCATTCATTTCTTCATCAAAGAGGCCTCGTTCATAAGCTGCTTCAACTGGCAGTCGGTGACTCTCCTGTGGATCTATGATCCCACCAGTAGCAATCTGAGCCTCTAGCAGACGGATGCCGTGATCTTTCAGGATGAGGCCCTTCTTCATGGCCTGGAAAAGGGAGATGGTCTTGCCACTGTAAGGTTCCTTGTAGCCAGTGACAGCTCGTTCAGCTGAGATGAGTTTATCTTTAAACTCTGGGCCAACAACACCCATCTTCACGGCTTCTGTGACATTCAGTTTCAGGTTTTTAATGGGATCAATGACATATCCTGTGGCAGCTTGAGCCTCAAGGAGCTCAAAAGCAGTCCCTGGTCTGATCATGTTTTTCTTCATGGCTTGGTAGATAGACAGACGGTCTTTGCTAGATTCTACAAACACACCAGCAATACAGCTGGTACCCTCCAGGTATTTCTTCAGGTCTCTGCTGACCTCCTCCACTGAGATGGTTCCCTCAGTGAGCTCGTTGTAGGTCTTTTGGTCAATAATCTGTGAACGAAGCAGTTCATCCACAGTAATTTGCTTTCTGAGACCTTTGAAGAGAAGTCTTCTGTCTGCCAGCGACAGCAGCCGCAAACCACTTTCTTTATCAACCCTGCACCGTCTCAGTAGCTGAACATAGGACTGTTTCTCGTCTGTTGTAGGATCTATGTATTCTCGCACATCCCCTGTGGGTTCAGATATTCTGTCAAGAGTTTCTTTATTGATGTATCCACGCTGCATGGCCACATCTGTAGGGAGGTGGAAGTAGTACTCAGGATCCACTAATCCACCGGTGGCATTCTGGGCCTCCAAAAGCTTCAAGGCATAATCCTCCGGGATCAGGTCTTTTTTCATGGCCTGGAAGAGAGAGATCACTTTTCCACTGTATGGATCCTTGTACCCTGTGACTGCTCTCTCAGCGGAGAGGAGTTTGTCATGGAGTTCAGGGCCCACAAGCCCTTTACGCACAGCTTCATCAACTGTGAGAAGCTCATCTCTCACTGGATCAATCATGAATCCTGTTGCTGCCTGGGCCTCCAGGAGACTCAAAGCAACTTCAGGCTTGATCTGACCGTTCTTCATAGCCTGGTAAATGCTGATCTTTGGTGGACTGTCTGACATGATTCCAGCGATACAACCAGTACCGAAGAGGTACTGTTTCACTGAGGGCATTTCCATCGCCTCACGGATCGTCATCTTTTCTTGCTTCAGGAGGTTGTATGTGTGCAAGTCGATGATTCGAGCACTGTAGAGCTCCTCGATGGTGATTCTTCTTCTGATGACATCACAGGACATGCTCTGCTCTATCTTGAGAGTCTCTCTTTGTTCAATGATTTCAATGATGATATACACTATTCTTTCTCTGGTGATTTGTCCCAAGCGATACTGCTCCATGATGCGGCGCCTCTCTGCTTCTGGAAGCATATTTGAGTTCATGACTTCCCAAATGTTCACGCTCTTTCCAGCAAAACTCTTATGAGGGATGTCAATTTGAGTGTTGGCGAGATCTGTTTGTGCTTGTTCCTCTGTGTACTGATAAGATTTCTCAACAGGAGCAGGAGCTTCAACCTTTGACAGGGGCAGGTAGCAAAGACCGGATGTGGGATCTCTTACACATTTCTCCAGCAACTGCTTGTAAGTTACACTTTCATTGGTGTTGGGGTTGGTGAAGCCTTTTACATCACCTGCAGGTTCATTGAAGGACTTGGCCATTTGTTTACTGAAGTAGCCACGCTGAATGGCCACATCATTGGGAACACGATGGCTGCTGACTGGATCAATGATTCCTCCTGTAGTGACCTGAGCCTCCAGGAGAGGAATTGCATGCTCCCTCAGTACAAGCTCTTTCTTCATCGCCTGAAACAGAGAAATCTTGTTGCCTGTATATGGATCTTTGTATCCTGTCACTGCTTTTTCAGCTGAGAGCAGTTTTTCATGAAGCTCTGGGCCAACAACTCCAGCCTTCACAGCATCGTCCACAGAGTATTTAAGATTTTTGACTGGGTCAGTTATGAAACCTGTTCCAGCTTGAGCCTCTAACATTGCAAGCCCAGTGTTTTGTTGTAACACGTTCTTCTTCATGGCTTGATATATGCTTAACTTCTCGTTTGAATCTTCCATTGTGATGCCATCGATCCGGTCTGTGCCCCGCAGGTACTTCCTGACCTTATCAGTTTCACTGACCTCTTTAGGCGTCTTTTTACCCTGTTGGAGTTGATCGAATGTGGCCTTGTCAATGATGTTGGAATCAAGTAGTGAGCTGGGAGTGACTGGTGCCCTGAGGCCTTCAAAACAGGCATCTTCCTTTGTTTTGTCCTCCTCTTCTTCAACCATTGTTATTACAATCGTTATCAGCCTTTCTATGGTCACCTGCCCCATTCTGTACTGACGAATGAGCTCTATTCTTTTCTCCTCAGTGATGTACTTGGAGTGGATGATCTCCCAAATAGTGACTTTTTGTCCTTTGAAGGGTCCGTACTCCAGCTCCATAGTTGCCTGGTTCAAAGCCTCTTTTGTCTTAGCTTCTGTAATCCGTTTGTCTTTCTTTGGCTTCTTTGAGAGAGGGAGCAAGAGGAGCCCAGTTTCCTTATCTGGGACACATTTATCAATGAGCTGTGAGTAGGTGGCATCCTCTTGTGAGTTGGGATCATAGAAGACCTTTGTTTCATCAGTGTTCTTGTTCAGAGTCTTGGCAGTTTCCTCATCAAAATATCCACGCTTGCAGGCAAGTTCATGCGGGATGCGGTAGCTTTTAACAGGATCGATAATTCCACCTGTTGAGAGTTGAGCTTCAAGCAGACGGATACCTTGGTCTCTCTTGATAAGGCCTTTGGTCATGGCCTCAAACAGAGACACTTTCTTTCCTGTGTATGGATCTTTGTAGCCACTGACAGCTCTCTCTGCAGACAGAAGTCGCTCATGCAGTTCTGGGCCTACAAGACCGGATTTGACAGCTTCATCAACTGGGACCCTCTCATTCTTGACAGGATCAATGACAAACCCAGTTGCTGCTTGAGCTTCAAGAAGGTTCATTGCAGTTTCTGGTGACAGTAATTCTTTCTTCATGGCTTGATAGAAAGGCATTTTCTCCTTGGTTGGTTCATTCAACAGCCCAGCAATACTTGGTGTTCCTTGTAGTGCTTTCTTGACAGGTTCCATCTCAGCCATCTCTTTAACTGTTATCTTGCCGTTACTCAACTTGTTGAACAAATCCTTGTTTATAACCTTAGACTCCAACAGTTCATTAGCAGAGACTGGTGCCCTCAAACCATTGAAAACATTTTCATTGTTTTTCTCCTTGTCTTCCACAACAGTGATGACAATTTTGATGATCTTCTCCACTGTGATCTTGCCCGTCTTGTACTGGCGAATCAGTTCCCGCCTCTGCTCTTCAGTAAAATACTCTGAATTGATGACTTCCCAAATGGTGACCGTTTTTCCTTTGAATTTTCCAAAAGGCACATCAACAGTTGATTTACTGAGCACTTCTTTAGTCTCCAAATCTGTGTAGGTTCTCTCACTTTGAGCAGCTTTCTCAGTCACTGGTAATATCAGCAGGCCTGTCTCTGCATCTTTGGTGCATCTCTCCAGCAACTGTTTGTAAGTGAGTTGCTCCTGAGTGCTAGGGTCAAGGAATAATTTGCTATCTTCACTGGGATCAGTCAGTCTCTTGTTCATATCAGCGTCAAACTGACCTTGTTTGTAGGCGGTCTGCAGGGGCACTCTGTGACTATTGATGGGGTCGATGATGCCACCTGTTGCAAGCTGTACATCCAGGAACTTGGTGGCCTGCTCCTTTTCAATAAGTCCCTTTTTCATGGCCTCAAAGAGAGAGATTTTAGCCCCAGTGTATGGATCTTTGAAGCCAGTGGCTGCTCTCTCTGCTGAGAGCATCCTGTCATGGAGCTCGGGGCCAATCAACTCCTCCTTAACAGCTTCATCTACAGTGAGGAGTTTGTTTTTCACTGGGTCTACGATGTAACCAGCAGCTGCTTGAGCCTCTAAGAGCATCACTGCAGTGTTTGGAGTGATCTTCTTCTCCGCCATGGCCTGATAGACACTCATTTTCTCTTTGGATGGACCCAACACGCCTCCGACACAGCTCTGACCCTTCAGACATGATTTTACTTTGTCGTTCTTTCCGAGGTCTTCCACAGAGACTTTGCCCTTCTTCAGTTTGTCAAACTCCTTTTTGGTTAAAACGCCAATGTCATGAAGCCTTTCGGCTGGAACTTTCTCTCTTAATCCCTCAAATGCAAACGGTGATTCTCCATCTTTCTTCACTCCATCCACGTCAACAGAGCCATTGAAAACTTTCTTTGTTGTTCCCACCATCGTCATGGAAACCAACTGCTCCTCAGGAACTTTGTCAGTCTGGACTTCGATTTCCTTTGTTTTGGATGCAGCCTGTTTGGAGGTCACCTCCAGATTCTGAAGTTTCTCTCTGAGCTTTTTGTTTTCCTCTCCCAACTGTTTTTCCTGTTCAAGCCTTTTCTTTTCCAGCCCTTCCATCTCTTTTTGCTTCTTTTTCATCTCTGCTTCAGCCTCTTTTTGCTTCTTCACGGCTTCATCCATAATTGCCTGAAGCTTCTTCTTCTCATCCTCCATCAGCTTCCTCTGACGCTCTTGTTCCTCTTTGAGAGCTTTGGCTTTATTCACCTCATCCTCCAGGTGTTTCTCAAGCTTTTTCTTCTCATCTTCTACGGCCTTTTCTCTTTTCAGCAACACTTCCTTCTCTGTGAGGAACGACAGCTGGAGCTCGGCCTTCTGCTGCTCAATCTGTTCTTGTTGGGCGTTGACCATCTGTATGGAAAAAAAGAAACAGTGTAATATTGAGGAACTATCAGTCGGTCACTGTAATAACTTCATGAAATTATTAAGTAGCTCAATCATTTTTGAAATAGTATATAGTTTTCCTAACAGGGGTTTGATCAATATGACTCATGACTCAAACGTAACTATGAAGCTAAAGCCAGCCAGCTGGTTAGCTTAGCATAAAGACTGGCCTCAGGGAGATACAGCTTAGCCTGCCTCTGTCCCAAGGTAACACCTACTAGAACAATTAAAGCTCCCTTAATCAGTGGTTCTCAAAGGGATCATACAAGGGTCCTTGAGGGAGGGGTCCCATAGGTAATACAATGACTGCATATTTGAGAATTAGTGAGTTTCACACTCTGTAATTAAACATCTAGAAACTCTTGTCAGATCTCATTTGTGTCAGTTTAGGTAGTGATGTTTGTTGATTCCACACAAAAACAAAGTAAACTGTGATACACTTGACGTTTCCTCCTGGTTCCCTTATGAAACCTATGCTATGCTAAGCTAACCTTATAATCTTATGGATGTAATTGGTGAACAGACTCAAGGAGAATGTCAATAAAAGTATTTCTCAAATTGTCAAACTTCTCCTGCCATGTTCATGTGATCGACATTCAGGTAAATTGCTGGATGTTAGCTGAAGTCACTGCAATTTACATGAAATGCTGTGTTATGTGCTCACTAGTCTATCTACAGTTAGTGTCCAGCAGGATGGTGTTACAGCTTTCTACAATCTGTGTTACTTCCTACCTCTTTGGATTTTTTCTGAAGCTCCTCTGCCTCTCTCTTCAGTCTCTCTCTCTCTTTCTCCAGGTCGGCGATGGCTTTCTTCAGGTCGTCAGCCTCTCTGGTGCTCTGCAGCCGCTGGGTCTCCAGCTTCTGCACCACGGTTTCTGTTGTTTGCTTTTCTGTCTCTTGGAGGCGAGCTTTGGCCTCATCGGCTTGTTTCCTGAACTTTTTGGCCTCCCCTTCGGCTTTGGCCTGAGCATCGCTCAGCTCCTTCACCCTCAGTTTCAGTTTCTCTGCTTCGGCCGAGACCTCCAGCTGCCTCTTCCGCTCGGCCTCGAGTGATTTTTGGAAGCCCTCCGTCTCCTTATCCAGGCGCTGCTGAATCTGTTGTTTGTCCTCCAGGAGCTTTTTAGCCTTTTCTTGTGCCTGGTTCTTTTGTTTCTGGAGCTCCTCTGCCTCGGCTTTCAGTTTGCTGGCCTCTTGGATGGCCTGCATTTTCTCCTTCAGCATCTTCTCTGCTAGCGCTCTCTGTTCAGCCAAGTTGGCCTCGGCGATCTGCCGCTGTCTGGCTGTTTCTTCAGCCTCCACGCTCAGTCTGGCAGCGTCCTCTGCCAAGCTCTTCATCTTCTCTGCTTCCTCTGCCAGTAACTTCTGCGTGTTGTCTTTGTCTTTCTGCATCAGGCGCCGGTTTTCCTCCTCGATTTTGATCTTAAGTTTCAGCAGTTCGTCCATCTGTATCTTAACTTTGGACAGTTCGTCCTCCACCTGTGCTTTTTGTTTGACAGCGTCGTTGACCTCACCTTTGACTCTCTGAAGCTCTTCGTCCAACACCGCTTTCTGCTTATCGGTCTCGTCCAGCTGCACTTTGACCACAGTCAGTTCCTTTTCGACCTGAGATTTCTGTTTAAGTGCTTGTTCTGCTTCTTTCTTGTGTTTAGCCATCTCAGTGTCTGCCTGCTGTTTCTGCTTCAGAGCTGCAGCCTCGGCCGCCGCTCGTTTGGCCGCCTCCTTCTCCGCCTCTTTCCTTAACCTCTCTGCGTCCTTCTGAGCTTTGGCTTGTTTAGCAGCTTCATCCTCTGCTGCTTTTTTCTGTTTCTCAGCCTCCTCTGCTTTCTGGCGGAGCAGCGCTGCCTCTTTCTCGGCTTTCTCTTTGGCTTTCTCGGCTTCTTGTGCAAGTTTCTTTGCTTTTTCAAACTCGTCTTTCATCTTATCCTGAGCGAGGACGTCTTCTTTGTTCTTGCTGACGACGTCCTGAGCTTTCTGCTCAGCAGCCATGCACTTCTGCGCCGCCTCTTTGGCCAGAACGACCTGTTTCTCTGCCTCTTTCTCTGCCTTGTCTTTCTGTTTGTTTGCCTCTGAAGCTTTCTTCTTCAGGCGGTCGACCTCCTCCTGAGCTGCTTTGCACTGTCTGGCTGCCTCTTCCTCTGCTGCTGTTATCCTCCTCACCTTCTCCTCGGCTTCCTTCCTTTTCTTCTCCTCCTCTGCTGCGAGCTTCTTCAGCTTCTCGGCCTCCTCCTCGGCTTTGACTTTGCTTTTCTGTGTCTCATCTGCGATGCCCTTCAACTTCTTCAACTCCAGCTCCAGATCGGACTTCTCCTTTGACGCCTTTTCAAAGCTGATCTTGATGATGTGGATTTCTTCTTCGACCACCCTTTTCTGCTTCAGAGTTTCCTCCACGATGGTTTTCTGTCGCACCAGCTCAGAGTCGGACGAGCTCTTCAGGTGTGTGATCTTCTCCTCGATGTCTTGTTTGTGCTGAGCGGCCTGATCCTCCAGCAGCTTTCTCTGATACGCTTCATCCTCAGCTTGTCTCTTCAGTCTTTCGTTCTCCGCCTCTTTAGCTTTCAGAGCGATCTCCGCCTCCGTCTTCAGACGCGTGGCCTCGTTGATCGCGGCCAGTTTCTCCTTCAGTATCTTCTCGGCCTCGGCTCGTTGCTGGGCCGCCTCATCCTCTGCGATCTGCCTCTGCTTCTTCGCCTCTTCGGCCACTGATCTCAGCCTCGCTGCTTCCTCGGCCAGTTGTTTCATCTTCAGAGCCTCAGACTCCAGAAGCTGTTTGCTCTTCTCTGTGGTCGACAGCGTTTCCTTCTCCGCTAGTTTCTTCATCTGGATGAGAGCGTCCATCTCACCTCTGACTTTGGCCAGTTCCTCCTCCAGTTGTTTCCTTTGCTTCTCGGCAGCGTTCACCTCATTCTTCAGGCGCTGCAGCTCGTTATCCAACAGGCTCCTCTGCTGCTCGGCGTGTTCGAAGTCGGCCTTCAGGCGAATGCACTCTTGTTCTGCCGAGAGCTTCTGCTGAGCGATTTGTTCGGCAAACTTCCTCTGTTTTTCCAGCTCCTTCTCAGCGTTCTCCTTCTGCTTCAGAGCAGCTTCTTCAGCTTTACCTCTTTTCTTGGCGTCTCTCTCGGCCTCCAGCTTCTGCTTCTCAGCCTCCTCCTGAGCCTGGCTCTTCTTCTGGGCCTCGTCCTCGGCCTGCAGCCTGAGGCGCAGGGCCTCGTTGGCTTTCTGCCTCCATGTTTCCAGCTCTTTCTCGGCTTGCTCTCTGGCTTTGTTTGCTTCCTCTTGTTGTTTCCTGAGTTTTTCAGCCTCCTCCTGCAGCTGCAGGACGGTGCCCTGCTCTTTCTTCAGAGACTCCTCCAGCTTTGTCGCCTTCTCGTTGAAGGCCATGGATTTGGTCTGCAGCTGTGTGGTGGCCGTCTTCTGTGCCACTTCTTCTACTACTTTAATCTGCCTCAGTTTCTCCTCCTCGGCCTGTTTCATGCGTCTCTCTGCTTCCTCCGCCTGCAGTTTGAACATCTGCAGGTCATCCAGAGCTTTCTGCTTCTGCCTGGCAGCTTCTTTCTCTGCCTCAGATTTACGCTTCAGCTCGTCTTCTGCATTTTTCTTCTTCTGAGTCTCTTCGGTCACCTGCTTGCGAAGCCGTTCGGCCTCATCTTGAGCAGCTTTCCTGAGCTTCTCGGCCTCTGCAGCTCGGTCTCTGAGCTTCTGCAGCTCGGTCTCAGCGCTGGCCTTCTGCGTTATGGTCGTCTCCAGCTGGATTCGGATGATGTGAATCTCCTCCTCGATCTTCCTCCGGCAGACCAGCGCCTCCTCCAGCTGCTGGCTCTTGGACTTGATCTCCTGCTCGGACAGACTCTTTAGATGATGAAGCTCCTGCTGGATGTTCTGCTTCTGCTTCTCGGCGTCCACTGCAACATCCTGCCTCCTGCTGGCTTCATCCTGCATCTTCAGCTTCAGCTCCTGAGCCTCCTTCTCAGCCTTGGCCACAGACTTTGCCTGAGCCTCGGCCAGCTGTTTCTGTTTGTCCAGCTCGGCCTGTATCTCGGCCATCCTCTTCCTCTCCTCCTCCTTTAGCTTCTCAGAAGCTTTCTGTATTAGTAGAAGCAAAGAGGGAGTGAAGGGAAGTGAGAGACTGTTAGAGGTGCTAGACTAAATAAACCTTCAGCTTTAAAGGAGGTAAACACATGTAGCTACATAGAAATGTAAATACATGAGGAGACGTTACAGCTACAGCAGAGACAGTTGGACTAACTAGAGATAAACACTGTGTTTGTTGTTGTTTACTCCATGTACGACACATCAACACGTGACTGCACGACACAGCACAGCACTTCAACTTCCACTTCATGCATCAAGGTTGTTTAACATATGGGAAACTCTATGATAAAGGCTCCTCAAGTTTCATATGAGTACATGTGAACATGTTGCACAACAAACTGTGTGCAAATAATATTATCATTAACATGTAAATATGCAAAAATTTAACTCAACATCTGAGCCACATCACTCGTCTTGTTTTAAACTATATTCAGTGTCCAGCTGTAGATGTTATATTATATTGCAATTCATCTTTTTTTTTAAGAAACTGATATTGTCAATTTGCAGTTTTTCTTCACTTTTAACCACTAAGAGATGTAAATGCTTCTGATTTTAAAGATCCGAGAGGTTTGTAGCTGCTGCAGCGAATAATCAATAAATCCATGTGTGACAAATGAACGTATGAACGTCAACATGCAAAAAGCTTCTTATCGACACTGTAGAGAGAGGTTAAGAAACACAGCACGGTAATTTAAAATAATGAAGGTTTCATGAAGTCGGAGTGTAGAATTCACATTATGAAGTTTGAGGCGTTCGATGCAACAAACAAACACAACAACAGGAAGTTCGTATGACACACGACACAGTCGACGTCGATCCAGAGGAAGTGAAGTGAAGTGAAGGTGATGAGATTCACTGTTTAGTCTGAATGATGTGTTCAGGTGACGAACACCTGCAAGGAAGGTTCAACATTCAAAAGCTGTGACTGATTTTGATTTTTAGTCACTTAATTTGATTGAAAACGTGAATTAGAAAAGTGAATTTGATTAAAACCAGGACTTCGATGCTCCAAGTGAAAACGCACTAAATCAGTATCTGTGAAAGTTTCTAAAAATATCTTGAACCTTCCCATCACCACAGACGAGTCTGATGTGAACATGATGTGAACTGAGAGGGACTTTTGTTTTTTAAATACCTGGTGCTTTGGGGGTTAATTCATCTCTTAAGCTCGTGAATAATATTCACGACCATGACAAAGCACTGGCGAGCGAGCGGGGGTCAAAGGATCAAACACAACAGAAAGTTAGAAAAGAAGAAAAAGGGACAAAGTGACGGTCGACAGAGAAGAAACATCAGAGGAGCTGAAGTGAAACCTTCAAATCACAGCTGAGTGATTTCAAGAGGAGAAAAAAAAATAAAGAAGCAAAGAAGAAATGAAACTGCAGGAGAAGCTGCAGGTTCGGAGACACGCATCTGATTCATGTGGAGACCAGGATGATCAGGTAGAGACACAGAGTGGAGATGAGACCGTGGATGTGACGCCTGACCTCCGACCCCAAGCATCACCACTCTGTCTGTGTGTGTGTGTGTGTGTGTGTGTGTGTGTGTGTGTGTGTGTACCTTAGGATGAAATGGAGTGCAAAGCTGCAGACAAAACATGACTATCATTTCCCTTTCTTCTTCTTCTCCATCTAAATTAAACAAAGAAGACGAGGAGATGCACAG
>OMNW01029314.1:0-12449 GCA_900303245.1 Selene dorsalis | reverse complement strand
AACTTGTTGCTATTCACTTTCATGAAATCATAATTAACACTGAGTATTTTTCACACTGTATAATTAATGATGAAATCTCATTAACTCTTAATTGACGCTGAGAAGCATCAGGCTGCTGGTTTTTAGACAAAAAAAAATACAGACGTCCGTCGTTACAGAGATAAGGAAGCACGGCACCAATTATACTTTTGGCTGGATTTTATCTGTCTTTTCTCCTTACCTTGGATAACCCCGGCGATGTGGATGCTTCAAGCTCACGCTCCGAACGAGAAGCAACCACGAGAACTGCAGAGCAGGCGACGCTGGGCTTTGATAAACCAACAAAACACTGGTGGTGCTTTGTGTCGCTCACACGCTAAAGGAAGGGTGCACCAGCTTCAATCAGCATGCATGTGAGGGCAACAGTGTCTGTCAGTGAAACAAGGAGCCGGAGCCCCCAGCAGGTCAATTAGCGATGCAAATTTAAGCTCGGATTTATTCATACAGCACCTTTCACACAAACGTGTCGCCCCAAGTGCTTCACGTGGCAGGATTAAAGCAACACACACACACACACAATTGAAAGATTAAACTTAACAACAAAGAATTAAAGTCAATAATATTAAATGAACACAATGATATGACGATAAACTGTGATATAAAAACTAATGATTAAAAGTGAAATACTAAAACAAAGATGGTGGTTGTTTCTATTAAACAGCAAATTTTAAGTGTATTCAGCAGTCAGAGCTGAGAGAGATTAAATGAATGGAGGGAGAGTAGGAAGAGACACAAGACTCAGAGCAGCTCCCTGCTGTTCAGGGCTCATTATAGCCATGGTGTGTGTCCTAACCAGTCAGCCATCAGTTCTTGTTGAGGTCAAATTTCAAATAAATGTGTTCACAACTTAGATGAAGAGCTCATATTTTGAGACATTTGAGTCATTGTACACATAATCCTCCTCATGTTTTCTTTCCGCACCAAGACTGACAAACAAACGGAAGAAGAGCGATTGATTTGAGGATGTAAAATACAAAGGAATCTGTGCAATATTATCAAGTCTCACATGTTTCATTTTTCTTTCTTTTTTTGTGTTCTGGAGCAGGAAAATTGTTAACGCTTACATGTGTATAGATATAAGTCGCTGGTTATACACTTGTTTTGATGAGAGCAGAGACATTTGTGTTGAGAATTTATTTAGGAGAAACATCTTTATTTGTTGTTAATAGGTTATAATATAAGTTGACATTCTTGTAAAGACAGTTAATGATAAATACTTAGTTTAAATAAGAATAGAAGTACATTTCCAGGTAAAAGACCTTACGTTGTATTAAAAAGGGACTTCACTACTACAAAACCCTCTCAGAGCGAAGGGGAACATGTGATGTGATGACATCAGTTTAGTTTTGTTGTTGTTAGCAGCCAAGCTGTGTCGTCCCATCATTTTCAAAGTTGTAAGACTAAGCTGCGACAATGAGAGAGGCCTAGTAGAATGATCTTGTTCTGTATTACTGTATATCTTCTGTATATGAGTATAAGTTACTATGATAGTTGCTATGAAAGTAGTAATTCTTTTTTTTGCCACCATCCTGCTGTTTAAGTGAGTAAAGGGACATGCATGCAGTGAACTAGCATGACCCAGTATTTCTCCAATGCTGGCACGTTTTTTGGCAAACGGTGGTGTTTGCCGCGTTGACCTGAATACACAAACTGATAAATACAGTGATAACACACACTCGCTGCCAGCTGTCGAACTCTTTGCAGGTTTTCTATTGTGTGGAGCTTTATGCGAGGAGGGCCACAGATTCATGTCACACCCTGGCCTGACGAGTGAATGAATACAGAGCGCTCTGCCACCTTCATGGCAAAGACAGATCAGGTGGTCCGCGGGGGCATTAGCGGTTTCTCTCGTCCCCCCACAGGCGCTCTCCTCTCCGGCACTTGAAGAAATGGAGATTGGTGTTGAACCTGTACACAGGGAAGGACTCTGGAGGCTAACATCAATCAGCTCAGTGACCTTGTCAGCCCATACCCTCAGGAATATAGGGCACCTGCTTCCATGGTGACTGCACACAGGGAGAAGACTGACTGCAGTTAAGCCACACCACTAGAAAGAATAAAATCTTTGAGTGCTTTGCCATGCATAGTGTATGTGTGCCAAGGACTAAAAGTGGCAGAGTATGAGCCTGAGAAGGACTGTGGATCAGTGTCAAGTGGCAGTTACATTGTTAGATTATAACTACCACTGCAGTCACTTCACTTCTGTGAGGATGTTCTGTGAAGAGCTTTACTGTTTCCCCTTTATTGATCATCTTTGATAAGCCATAGATTTCAATGAGACTTCAACTGGTGTTGGGACCAGTCCACAGTACATTGTGCATTATATGCAGGTCAGCACACAATATTAGTTGTTATTTTATCTTTCCATCTGTCAACTCTTGCCTCAGTTGGACTCTAATAACTGTCCTCTGCCCCCTTTCTTCATTGCATGCTGGTTCAAACTCTCAGTGTATCAAGCATACAAACACACACACGCTGTGCTCCCCTTGCTGATCTGTCGGGCTTGAGACAGTAGCAGGCCGCTGCAGATGGGGCTTGTGTTTTGCCTGGGGTTGTAGATTTTTCCCAACTTTGTTTAGTCTCGATGACACCAGTTGATGTTACACAAGAGAGCTTATCATCAGCAACCTCTTTGATGTTGAGTGAACTTCCAGCAGCGATGCCGGAGCAGCTCTGTGGCTTGCAGTGTTGCCTTAGAGCATAAGAAAAATCCTGTGTCAGATCTTTCATGGCCTAATAACAGGCAGGTCCTATGGAGATGTTTAGCTCCTTATGGGATATTTTATGCCTGTGTTATCCTTGTGATGAAGGTGCAGCCTGCTAATGATACCAGGCCTTCCGAGTGCCTGTTGGGATGCTGCAGTTCACCACCACCCTGAAAAGACCACACTGGTAAAGAAGTGACTGCATGAAAAATGACCTACAGATTGATTTTTGCTTCATTATCCAGTATTTTGTGGACTATCGGACATCTGCCTTTTTAGATGGTGATGCCACTGCTGCTGCTCCACCAGGCATCTATGCCTCAAAATGTTGAAAGTTCCACTGTTTTCAGCCCTAAGGCTACAGAGGTGCCAGGCCTCCAGCATGGCCCCACAATCCTTTGTTTCTGGACACTTCTCCTGCTCCTGTTCCTCCTGGGTTATTTGTCAACTGCAGGCTGTATTATTGAAAAAGCAATAATGTTTTTTATATAGTCATATAAATGAGCATATAGCATGAAACATTTTTTTGGCCATCTATAATATTTCTGTGCAGACCGGGATGTTTATTCTCGTTCTACCTCCTTTAGTTTCCACAGGTCTAGATATGTGTGTTCAGAATTACATATCCAAGCTGCAAACTGTTTGAGTGTTAGTCCTCACAACTCATTGATCCCATAAAAAATCACTACAGACTGAGTAGACTTAAGCTGATATTCACTATATTTTGCAGTGCTCCCCACAATATTTCATAGTTCTCATAATGTGTAAAATTCTTATTTTATTTTCTGAAACATGACATACAATAATATATGTACATTTTGGGCCGTCGTATAGTTCACTGGGTAGAGCAGGCACCCCATATAAAGAGGCTATAGTCCTCGCTGTAGCCAGCCCTGGCTCAAATCCCCCTGGCAACCTCTCTATCTCGCCATCTCCTGTCTCCCTCTGACTATCCCATCCTATCCTAATTAAAGGCTTAAAAGCCTAAAAAATAATATATGTATATTTTAAGAAATAAATAGTAATATTTGGGATGAACTATACTGTACTTTTTGGATATTGCTCTGACACTGAGCAAGTTGACACTTAAAGCAGCCATTGAGTGTGGGTGTGCCCACTCTGTTTATTCTGATATGTATGGTTCCTTTTGTGACAACACATGCAAACAGTAATTTTTGTTAGTTTCTTGTCTCCGAGTAGACGGGCAAATCTGAGAAACCCCGCTATGTTTTAGAGTAGTAGTAGTTTTAGACCTTAACATATGACTCCATTGGAATTCTTTAACATTACATTGCTGTTCTCTTAGCTCAGCGCATTGTAATGTTGCACCAAATGGAGCGTCTTTTGCGCACATCCTCTCAATCCATTATCCTTTACAGCAGTTGTGCAGTTTGGTTTGGTTTGATAAAGAAAAGTATGACATTTGAGAACAATTTGGCCCCAGTATGGTCATTACCTGTGTGTCCCTTTTTCTGCAGCACCTGTGTACCTTCGTTTTAAACCAACAAATGTGGTGTTTATAGCATCTGGTCCCAGATTAGACAGATGCAAATACAGATGGACATACAGATGCCAACGTGACATCACCCAAAGGTTTCTGAAGAGAGATTTTGAAGCTCAGAGTGAGCTGCTATTTCTCTGCCAGCTCGCTAGTACTTGACTTCAGCAAAATTCTGCCCCAAAAAGAGATGAGTTATGTAAGAATTCACTTATATTCAATCAGAATATGCATGAAAAGGGGGGATTGAATGATTGAGATCAGTACTTAAGAAGACAGACATTATCAACTGTGATACTTTGAGACGATCCATCTTAGTCCTATAAAGTATGTTTATACGGTAAATCTCAATATTGCACATTCCCAGGTTTGTTTGTTAGTTTATTCAGGTAAAGTCATACATGAATCTGTAAAAACTCCAAAAAGGAACATCCGCAGTTTGGGTAACTTCATGCTCACAAAGTGCAAGTTGTGTGAAAATGTCTATCAATTCATCTCCTTTACAGGAGCTGTAGAGGAGGGAATTCATCTTACATTTAGTGTAATTTTAGATTCTGATTTGAGTTTCAAATCCCAAATAAGCAAAGAAACCTCAACAGATTCCTTCCTCCTAAGAAATATTGCCAGAATGCAGCGATTTCTAACTTAACAAGATGCTTTTAGCATGAGTGAGCAAGCACATTGGACTAGTGTACCACTCTTTTTACTGGTCTTCCATAAAACTCAGTTGAGAAAGTGCAGCTAATTCAGAACTTGAGAGAGTATATAACTGTAAGAATTGATTTGAAGCCTTTTTATTATATACAGAGCTCTTAATTGTTTGGCGCCCTCCAACACCACTGATTGTATTTCTTTTTATCTCTCTTTTGTCCCTTTGATTTTATGTTCCCTTCTTGAGTCCACATATCATCAATGACAGGGCTTCTGGATGTGCCAAAAGTTTTTTTTTTTTTTTGTTTTTCATTTTCCCTTAAGTCGACCAACTTCTAGTGGTTGTAGTAATTATGGCTGCAACAGAGACAAAAGTGCAGTGACATCGTATAAAGAGAGTCAGAGGGAGGTTGGGGTGATTGGATGGGTAAATCAGACTCAGGATCAGGTCAGGCAGGAGGGCGGGGTGTGATCCTCACATGAAACATATTTTTTTCAGGAGTGTTAGCTGGAAACAGGATCTTTGTCTAACCCTAATAATACTGTTAGAGCCTAAAGCTAATGAAGCGGGTTTTGTGCCTCAAACGAATGTAATCACCGCCACCGTTATTTTGGTAACCATGGTGACAAGAGGTATAAATCAAATCAAGACGAGAAACGTTTCTCTGAGATCAGTTGTCAGCTGCTGCATCCCTGCGCGCTGCCATCTTGGTCACACCATCATGCATGACACATGATAGATGTGTGTTGGGGTGTTGTGCAAAATTGATAGGAGGATGAGAAAATGTCACTGTGATATTCTATGAGTAGTTGTCAGGTGCATGCATTTTTCTATCACTTTTGTTAAATATGGATATGTCCATGCTGAACGTATGACAAAGGAAACCACGAACCAAAAAGCTGTCGGCCGCACACACTACTGCTGGTGCTGTTGAAATAAGTTCATATAAACATTTGAGGAACCTCATGAACAACTGAACTGCTTCATCAGTAATGGATTTGAATCAACAATCTTAGTTGTAGCATGAATAAAAATATCTGTGAATACTGAATGATATTCACAAGAAATCACAAAGAAAAGGTCAAACCAAATATGCTAAACTCATACTGTTGTAGTCATTATCAGGGTTACCAATAAGTGTCTCAGATATTACTGTACTCAAAGTGAAGCTTCACTGTGAGGTCTGAGTGCATCATATCATAACCTGAGTCCCATCTGTGATAGGCAACAGAAGCACTTTGGTGAAAGTTTGATAAAGATATTTTGATAAACCCAATAGTGTCTGAAGTCACTGTGAACCAGACAACAATATTACATCCCAGACAAGCCACTTCTTCATTTGTTGAGCTGTTATCATGATGTGTCACTGTGTCTGGCTCTGCTGTTTCAGAGCAATGAGACCAGTGATGCGCCTGACTGACAGTGTGTTTATTAATCACTGCACCCTCTGATTTATATTCAACTTCACCCACATGAACCAAGACAGCAGGGGCTCTTATTACGCCTAGGTAACTTAGTTCCACTAACACCTGCGTGTAATTATGATCCTGAAGTGGATTCAAATTATTTATTCAGCCAGCCAGCACTGATGGTGCTGTTTCAGATTCACTAACCTCCTCAGGAGCTGGACTGCACCCATGCTATACACAAGTTTTCATGTGCACTCTTACAGGAGAGCACTCAAATAGGACAGTTAATCATGATTTAGTTTTAGTCATCTGTAAAATGGATATGAGTGGTAGTTCATCTAAAGTCACGTTTACATCAGCCTTGTTAAGTCTGGTTGAGCCAAACCCTGGAGTGTCCACCGCCTTGATCCGGTTTGTTTGGGTTGATGTGAATGCTGACCTTGACCTCTGGTGAGGACCAAACAACCACTCTCTAGTCCACCTCATAGGGGTGGTCTCGGTCCACTATCAAGTGACTCTAGAGCGGTTGTTTCTGGTGTGAAGCCCATCCGCACTAATCACAGGAAGCGCACCATTTCACACGTTATTTCCATTCATTTATTCAAGAAGATGCATGGATTCAGTAAACAAGAGCTGCTTTAATGATGAGGCAACTTTGCACCAAAATTTAAGATCCACTGTCCGAAGGCTCTAGACATAAATTATTCTTTGTTTCTTAATTCTGTTTGAATTTAATGAGATTTCAGTCTGAAAATCATCATGAGAGATGTTTTCATTTACAAAAAACACCATGACATCCTGTTGTAACGTCAGGAATGTCACCCTGCTGAGACTCTCTACATTGCACGTTTACTATAGAAGCAAAAAGAAAAGAAATCAATGCTTTTCATACACGACAGTCTGCAGTCATCATCTGATGTACAAAGAGATAAGAAGCAACTACATCACTGCTTGTGTTTGTATCCTAAAAAAAAAATGAACATGCACAGCTTTAGTACAACAGCATCACAGAAGCACTTCAGAATGGTGATGAAACAAAAAATAGAGATTTCATCATTTCAGTTCATGGATTTTATGGAATGCATTTTTCACACACACACACACACACACACACACACATACACACACATTATCTTGCACTTCATCTTCTCCATCGCTGCAATAGCAAATGACATATAGTATTTTGGAAATGTAGCAGTCTGGCAGTTTACTTGATTTAAGTGTAAGGGTTTGGCATTTCCATAAATAATTTACTCGTGAATTAATGTGTTTTGACTTGCCAGTCTCTTCTCTCAGGATCTCCCTTAAACTGCTTCCTCTGCATTCATTTGTTGAAACATTCATGTTGATCTATTCCATAGTATGTGAAGCACAATATATCTAAAGTCTCATTGTCATTCCGTTGGTAAAAAGGGAAAAAGGGAGAGAAAAATATACACAAGTTGCCATCTTGCTCAGGCTTTTGTCACTACTGAGGCTGGGGGAAACACCTGCAAGAAATGTAATCCCATTCCTAATTCAGGGAGAAGAGTAAAAAAGAAATATGCTTTGTGCCCATGTTGATGCACCATGAATATATTGTGTCCATGTCATAGTCAGTGTTGGTGATCAGTTTCTGTTCGGTGTCATGTTTAGCACATGATAGCTGTTTAAAACTCAGCTGAGGAGAGAGCGGTGTGTGGTGGCACACAGCCCCAGCAGCAACACTGACAGATGACTGAGGTCTGGGTTCCAGCAGCTTACAAGGAAGAATCACTTTTGGGGAAAGGTAGACTCAAATACTTTGTTGGGTTTACGAATCTTTTGACACCTTCGGTCTGGGGGGAAGAGTGTGTCATAAGGCTTAACGGAGTCAACCACCACTTTCATGAGAAATGCTGTTACAGGGTGGAGTGAGGGGAGGGGAGGTGGTGACAGTGCAGCAGTGTACATAGGGTAAATCTCAATGCATGAACCATGCAGAGACACGCCAGGGAGGCATCCTTTGTGGCCATCTCTACAAGGCTTCAATAACTGGAGTATTTGCCAGTATGTTGCCTCACAAGCTCCACCACATCTCCCTGAGGGAAATCCCACAATGTAATCATTTCAGTAGAAGTCAAAGCTTGTCTATAGCAGGCGTTTTTTTTTTGTTTTTTTTTTGTATTTCTAGTAATGGGAACTTCACCTGTAAACCTGGAGTCTCCCATAATCTGACCTGAAAGTTTTGGTGCCAGGTTCTGCCATGTGTTTACATGATGCTTTACAAAAAGGGTTGTCAGGGATTTAATATATTTGGTTGTAAAGCAGGATTAAGATTATATTCAGTTTATATATATATATGTGTGTGTGTGTGTGTGTATCCGTTTAACACCTAGTGTAGTGTATCCTATTTGATACATACAGTTTTTGAGACCACTATATCATCAGTGTCATACTTTTTCTTTTAAAAAATCGCCCCTTCAAAATCTATCTTGCATTTGCATGAAGACCTGTATTTGTGATAAAAAACTATGGACAGTCACAGGTCAAAGATTAAAAAGAAAGCAATCTTTAGTCTTGTTATTGGAAAACAGAAAATTCTGTCAATATTTATATATTTTTCTCATCACCAACAACATGTTTGCATTCAGTCAAGGGTAGACCTGGCTGTGCTGCACTTTCTCCTTGATTTCACATCTGAGCTCGCTCCACCTTGACCAGCTACAGCAGTAAAAATGCTGGTAACCCACTGAGGCATCAATACAATTTAATAATGTAGGGATGATGATGTTAGAAAGCTCACAGGTTTCCATTTAAAATCACCACTGGCTGCTGGCTGGTTAGTTTACTACCCCTGAACATACACTGACAACTCACTGAACACTTGTTTGCTCTGGCCAATATTTGACACGAGGTCTGTGGAGGTTCTCAGTCATCCATTTCAGTTAAGGGCTGAAATCGAAGGCAACTGGACTTATTTAAATACCTGGGACTCTCGAGCCAGTGATTAGAACTGAAGAAGCCTTTAGGATGGGAGGCGAAGAGTCTTCAAGAACCAAAAGAAATCTCGTTGCCTTCATCGATATCAGCACATAGTGACTTTGAAATGATCCTACTCTCCATATGCAAAACTACACTCTTCACAGCTCCTGCCTGTTCGATTTTGTCTGGTCAGTCAGTAGACAGGGAAGTGCAGGTCATGAATCTGATGAATATGGTGGCACAGATGCTTTTCCTTCATAAGAAGTGATCCATAGTTGGGTTACACTACTCTGCAGTGTAGGTCAGTTTGTGTTGAAACTCTTTCAGTGAGGTATTGATTCAGCTATGATGTTTTTGGAGGCTGCAGTTTGCAAGGATGTGGACTTTTAGTTGAGTAGGTTTTGACTTGTGGTTGAGTCACACTCAAATTGCACACGCAGCGTTTTGAGACTTCGCTTGAGACGCAGCTTCAAAAGACTCGGGGAGTCAAGTGGGACTCCAGGTTTTGGACTGTGAACAATCGGCATCACCTCTGTCAGGTGGTTATGTGTCAGTCTGTTTGTACGCCCTGTGGATTCCACCTTTTTGCATCAAGCTTGGTGGCAGAGTGGGATATGGGGCAGAGAAGATTTTGAAGTAGAACCGGGCAAATTTACTAGGATTTTTTTTAGTCTGGCTTGTGTTGGGCACACAGTCGTTAATTGTGAGGTACAAACATTCCTGCTGGTTGCTGCACTGTGAGGGCAAGAGAAGGAAAGAGACAGACAGAGCAGAGAGAGAGAGAGAGAGAGAGATCAATAGTGCTGGTTGTTTGAGGCCATCATCTCATTCATGTCTGCCTCCCCAGCAGACTACGTTTGCCTCAGTCCCATGTGACAACAGACAGGAGCAGAGAGGCAGAGTGAGTTCAGGACCACAGCTCTCAGTGAGTCCAGTCTCACAGAATAAGCAGCAGGCAGAAGACAACAGGAGCTTTGTCTGAGTTGATTTAGCAGGGTGATGCTGCATGGTTTTGTTTTCTGCTGCTGTTTCAGTAGGAATTAAACACGCTGATTAAAGTTTGTGTGATCGACTCAGATCTACAGAGAAACTATTAGAGTTAAACTGTGTTGTGCTGCACTGTCAGACTGAACTCTGATCTCAGACACTGGAATACCAGTTAAATGCGCCGGTTGCTCTATTTTATGTCTCCTTTTACAAACTATAATTACTCATCTGCTCACTACATGATTCTTGTACAATGACTCCACAGGGTTTTGCGGGCCAATTTTTATTCCAGCTCCTACATTGCTATCTGTTAATTACCATAGCCCTTGGAAGAGCTCCAGGCGGAGCGCATCATTTTTATTTATTTATTTTGACACTTTAAGGAAATGTCAGACAAGCTGGATGCCATTATCCCTCTCTGTGTCTTGTACAACTTTATACTTAAAGACAATATTGATGATGATGCAGCACAATGGCAATTCAGTGTTTCAAGCAGCAGGTGATTAAATACTCATTTCAATATTGAATAACATTTGAACAGCAACATTACCGTTGGCTGTTGGTATTTCCTGACAGCACACATTTTCCACTTCAGTTGACTCCTTTGTCACCGAGTATTACGTGTTTCAGGAAGAGAGGGGGCCTTAAGATGGTTAAAGCTAACATTTGCTTTTTCAGTCAGAGGTTGCATAACAGAAAAAATGAGTTCAATAAGGACTGTATCGTGAAACATTCATAGCTCCTCTTTAATTTCTCCAAAATAAAACAACAGAGTTGGAAATGGATGCACAGTAAGAGGTCGCCTTTAAACGTGTGTACAACGTGCGTATTTGAGATAAAATAGCAGCACCTGTGCCAGATGAGATGAGAGTCGGCTGCTTTCAGCAGGTCCGGGCCACCAAACATTTGTACACAACAGTGATGAGTCAGCCAGTGAAGTAACCCTACTGTAAATCTCATCATTACCCTGCATGTAAGGGATCACATACTATTAATCAATGCTGACTCATCTCTCTGATTACCTCAAACTGTCCTGGCTTGACTTTCATTGTGATCTCAGGCTGCTCCATCTTCACGTTGTTGGTGCCAACATGGAAAACAAGGTTGTTCAAACTAGTGGTGGGGTCCTTGTTTCTCCCTAGGTGACACCTCCACCCTAATATTAACCTGTCAGATTTGCTGGCCCCAGGTAGACCCTAAACAGCGGCCGCTGATACTAATTTACGGTCGCGAGTGATGGAGTCCTCTGTTACTACCGTGTGTGGTTCAACTGTGCCAAAGGCTGAAAACCAGTCTGCATTCAGAAGGGCTGACTCCAGACCAGACACACAACCAGCTGAAAGAAAGCAAATATGCAGCTTTCAACTGTCTTTACTATTCAGCTATTCCTTCTGTATTATGTGGAGTGATCCTATTGCATTATTTACCTATTTTACACTGGGATTTATCATGAACCACCATTCTACCAGTCTTAGATCAATTACCTATCCACAAACATGTGAAATATACATAAACCAGCACAGGAGACGACTTGAAGCTTAAAGCTCCCAGCTAAGTGGCCTCAGTTGGAATTGCATGTCATGTGACATCCTGGAACTTCACACACACACACACACATGATGGCAACAGCAGTATTTTGGTAGTACTGACTCACTAGAATCAGTTCATCAACGATTCCTTCTTTTGAATGAAGCGTTTGCGAACGAGACAACACGAACACGCTGCTAGAGCTGTGCAGCGCCACACTTATTGTGCTTAAATCAGATCAAATCAGACTTGAATCAACGAATTGTAGACTATTCTGGGTCACCTTGTGATAAATTTCCAATACATACAAGCACTGGACATACATTGGACCTAAATTAGGTATTATTGTCTTGGAAATGGTTTTATGAGTGTAACGTAATGTTAACAACCTACTGTTTGTACCAAACCGTCCGAGAAAATAGGTGACGTTATGTCTGAGTATTAAAAACAACTCAGCGTTCTGCATTGGCCTATGCTACACTCTTAAGCAGTGCTTCACTCAGTTTGGTGCTCCATTTTTTCCTGGTCCTGCTAACAAAACACAGATAGAGAGAAAGGTTACCGACTAGATAACGTCCTTGGCAAAGCTGACAATGAAGTTAAGGCCACTGTCACACATTTGTAAATGCTGGCAAAGGATTACTGCCTGCCAGTGTTGAATGTGGGCAGTGCAGGATGTGACATACACA
>OMNW01029306.1:0-14028 GCA_900303245.1 Selene dorsalis | reverse complement strand
ACCAGATGTAAACATTCATGGGGTAAAGCAATTTGTACTTAAAGGGGGTTTGTATTATTGTTTAAATACAATGATTACAGTAATCATTTGTCCAGTTCACATCTTTTTTCTTTCAGGACTCTAAATTCACTGGTAAAGTGTGGATTGCTGAAGAAAAAGCGAAAGGTTCCGTTTCAATGGACAAGTGAGCATCACCACACTATAAGACACACAAAACCTGTACCTGAGCTCACAAACTCAAACGCAAAGTAATGCTGCTGTGTTCTCTTAAACAGTTTAACACTGACATTGGCAGGAAGTGAAGTGGGAACCTTTACGGTAAATGACACATTTCAAATTCTGCATTTTATTTAATTTTTATTTGTGCACAAACTTGGGAGACTGTAAAAACATGTCTGTCTTTGCAGACTGATGGTTTGCAAACAGCTGCGAACATGGGAGCTCATTTTGCCTTGATGAGTGTGAACAGTGAGTCTCAGTTTCCTCAAGAATGTAATAACAGGCACTGCACTGATACATTCCCGTACATATTGGGTACGGGAATGTAATGGGCAATGTGTACTTAACTGTGTAATGTCCTTGCCTGACTTGGAACTTGCCATTTCAGAGAAACTGGGTGAAGGTTACGATTTACCCAGAATGAAACAAGCTCAGCTGGTCAACTCAGTTCTGAAAATGCAGGAGGTCAGTACTAGAAACAACAAAACAATTAAGGCTCAATTTCTGAAGCAAATTTTACACCAGTTCAACACAAGAAACCGTATTTGAGCTAACAATCACCTTTTGTTCCCAACAGGGGTTTATAGCTCTCTTTTCAGATGCTGAGGTGTTTCTAACAGAGAGCGGCTTCAACCCAAAGACCAACAGGCCTGTGTAACTGATTCACCAAACGTGAATGGTCTTCATCTCAGTTTCAAACTTTAAACCTGTCAACAAATGGTACTTTGCTATGTCTAATGGAGAAAAGGTTTCACTTCACACACACTTGCTACGCAGTGCACAATCTAAATTTCTATAATTGATTATTTACACTTGTATCATGACAAATCAATACTAATTCTGTCTGCAATTCAACATTAATACTGCATGTATCGCTGATCTGATTTTTACAACATTTGAAATAAAACTGGAATATTTTAAAACACTGTCTCTGTTTTTGCAACAGAATTCTATCAGAAAATGTTCATATACAGGATTTTCCCTGTCTGCCTATCCACGGTCAAGTCGGCCACCTTAGTTGCAACGGTTATTTTTTTCTCTCTAAATGAATCATTATATTGTGCATTTAAAAATATTATGAAGTAAATACCAAAATTCCACCAAAGTCAGATCTATTTTTAAAGGTTAATCAGTGGAGATGATGAAAAAAGAGGAAACCATCCACTTCAAACTTTAATCACATGTCCTTGGCAGTGTTCCTTATGGATTTATTATCCTTTTTGTTATTTGGACTTGCCTGCCTTCTATATTTTCTTCCTCCTGTTGGACAATTCATACAAAAATACATTTATAAATATGAACGCCTTCTATATTTTCTAATTACATGATGACTATCATTGTCATCTTCCTGTGTATTTCAGCCATTTTATGACCACATCATTTGCAAACAAGACCAGCTGAAATGGAAAACGCCTTTTTATACATTTTGGATCACACCCTAGGGTATTCAACGCTTAAACCACTTCATCACCAGAGTCGTGAAACAATGACATCTCTTTATTTTTGAACATTTCAGTGTGCACTCTTCAGATTCTGTCACATGTTTACATTCTTGGAATGTAACACAACCAAAATATAAATAGAAGCCTATTTACAGCCACTTGTTCTTAAAATACTGCCCATTGAAAAACATCACACTTCATTCATGAAACAAGATGCTGTGTGGATACTTTCTGTCTGACTGGTCAATTAGGCAGTAGACTAGAGCTTAAACAGAATGGTCCTGAGCTGGGCTAAATGGATGATGAGATGGGTAGTTAGTTATGGAAGAAGCTGTTAAAAAAGGAACTCAGTTGAACTGGAAGCAAGTGGGGCAAGTGCTGAACTAACTGTCATCATGACAGTGGAGCAAGGTACTGACTGTGTGTGGAGCATCTTTGGAAGACTTGTGATGCTGCTGGGCTCTATCAAGTGACAATGTGGACTTTACATGACAAAACCCCTTCTAAGTAACGTTTAGATTTGTAGACCTGTCCTTATTACAACATCTGGAGAAGACAAATGGAGAGGTACAGTGTTATTATGTCACTTACATCTCAATACTGCTGTATGTAAGAGTTGTCCAGGGATTATACCTGGAAAATGTATAAAAACTGCACTGCCACTTACATAACACCACAAGCTGTCTGTTTTTTTTGTTTGTTTGTTTTTTAAAAAAGAACAATTAAATAGCCTCTGTCAATGTTCATCAATACAAATATACCATAAATATAGACAATATTGAAAAAATGGTCAAAGCACAGAGAGTGGATTTGTTCTTAAATATCATAAATAAAGTGTTAATATTTTGGGGCACTGAACTGGTACAGTTTTTTTTTCCATTGTTACACTTGGGATACTCCATGGTCCTGAATGTAACCCTTTATACACCACAACAGTGTAGAGAAATGAGCAACACTTGCAAAAACTGGAGTGAATGAAGTCATCTTTTTTACCAAAACTAGACCAGAATGACCGAGAGACTACAAGGGCTAAAGACTGGCGCTCAGAGCTGACAGCTTTAACAGACAGACCAGCGTCTGCATCAAAGGAACTATGGTAAATTCAGCTAAAACGTTCTCTTCCAATACAGACAGGCACCATTTCTGTCAAGACTCTTTGCCATGCTGGTCCTCACTACAAATAAACTGTTAAAACATGTTTCTGGGGAAGCTGTCATTGTTTGGATCCTTGCACCATATGCCACGACAGAAGTGCTAAATATGCTGGCTCCTCAATACAACAAAGGTTACCGGTTGTTTAGTATCTGACCTCAAAAATCTGCTGTTTTAATAGCACAAGCCAGTCAGCTGATGCTATCTGTATCTGACAGTCTACATTATTTGTTACAGCCAGTGTCATTGGCAGGTATTGGTTTAGAGATATTTGGGTCATTTCAGCAGGACAAAACGAGATTGGCCAGCTGTTAACAGTGCTAGAAAACAGGAAGTGGATGAGATGATGGAGGCACAGTGTGATTTTTTTTAAAGAGCTTTAACACTACAAGACTAAGGCCAGGAACACTGGATACATGGTGTAAGCATCACTGCTGTGGAATGTGTTGATTTTCATTTTGTCTCCTACGTTCATAAATCAGAGTGGACACACCGGCTGCGCGAGACGTGTGTCATGATCTAGAGATTCGGCCTCTTGCTTATTTTTCATGTATGCTGTGCACAGCTCCAGGCAAAAACACAGAGAAAAGACCAGTGGACGTCATATTGACATCATAGTGGCATTAATACATAAAAAAAAGACGCCTTGTCTAGGCTGAAACTAAAATATATTTCTAAATGCGGTGGAAGCTGCAGGTGCAGACAGAGGCATTTTACTGCTGTTTTCTACCAATCATAAATCAGAAACTAATTTAAAATGGAAAAATCCAACATCCACCAAACTTACACCACCATCCAATGTGTTCCCAACCTAAATCCCATGAGCTTCAAGTGCAGTCCAATTCAACCCTGTTTGTTTATTTTTAAGCTCATCACTCCTGGTTACTGTCCACAGAGACAAGCGTCACACTTGTTGGTGGAAACTGCTGAGGAGGGAAAAAACAGTGAATTCCTTCGACATACAAACAAAAACAAACATACCAGGGTGGGGCTGTGGTTATTAGGCTATGCTGGCAGATGAGAGATCCCCTTTGAGGGGAAGAAGTTAGAGAAGTCCATCGGTTCATGATGGTGAAGAAAGATGAAGGCTAGGCCAGGATCATTTGTCTGCAACGGCTGCTGCCATGGAAGCACGCATCGTACCACGAGCGGTTGCCGCCAACTCCTCGATTTCTGTGTTTAATCGTCTGATGACCCACTCCATCGCCTCCCGGCCCTGAGACAGATCAACGTGTTACTAGATACAATGTGGTAGTGATAGGTACATTGGAAGATTTTAATTCTGTTGTTTGTTTCTTTGTTTACAGAGATTCTATAGTTGAATTAAGATTTCTAGTCACCTTGCCAGCGTTCACCGAGATCGTCTTGGCCATGAGACCCTCGAGGTAGCTGCTCAGACTGACACCTTTCACACTGATCAGGGCTTCCTGCGTCAGTATCGTCCTGACCAACGCACAAAACAAAGAGATGTTAAAAGGTGCCGAGGCTGTTGTATGTTGGGCTGATATTTTTGTATAGTTTTCAAATCAACAAAAAACACATTCAACATGGAATCATTTACTTTTCAGGGTCCTGTGGATGTGGCTTGTAGGTCAACTTCTCATCCACAGACACCAGGTTAGTGAAGGAGATCTGGGTGGAAAAAATAAAGCTGGGATTGGTCTTTTTCATCAAGCATAATGTTACTTTGTCTACAGGCATTTCAGTTTATTCACATGAGCTGCAGGAGAGAGCAGTCAGGGTACGGCCCTTTAGCCTGAGACTGATAACGTTTCTCTAAAAGAGCTCTCTCATGGTGAACATGTTACAACATAGATGAAGGCTCCAGCTGCATGACACTGACATTTTTTTTAATATCCTTAAAGTGCAACTCTTCATGTTGTCTATTAACAAACGTGTATTATTTCATTCCAAAGTATGTGTTTCATTAATTAGTAATCAGGTTTGTTGTAAGTTTGTTTATCTCGGTCCGTGCAGCGGCCGTCGTCCGTTTGCCATCTGCCTGATTCCACGTGAATCCAGCACGAAGAATACTGTTCAGTTGGAACCTCATTGCTAGATGGGAGAAATTTTAAGACACCTGGGATCTATTTTAATTTGTGGAGAAGGGGCATAATATGTCTCTCTTAATTGTCCGTTCATTCAGTTTGGGCAGGGGGCAGTGCACCATCTTATACTGTTAAAGAAAACCCTGCATATGTTTTCGCTCCTCGTGTTCCTACTCTAGGGAACTCTAACAGCACTGATCTCTCTCTGTCATCTTCACTCGCACTGATTTTTAAATACCAACGGTAGTACATCACTGGATGTTGCTTATACTTTCCATTCATATTGCTACAACATAATACACTGAGATTCTGTTATTTTGAGCAAAAAAGAAAAAATGCGATTAATCGCGATTAACTCAGACTTGACAGCACTATACACTACTGTTAAAAGTGTGAAGAAATAGATCTGCTGCTACATAAAGAGCCACCATCACTTCATGTCATTGCGAGTTGTCATCAGCTATAATCCACACAGCAGTGCTACTCACATTTGTAGATTTTAGCTCGAAGGTCTTGTCTTTGGGGTCCACTACTGAATGTTCCTGAACGTAAGTGCATGTTCTCGTAACCCCAATGATCTGCAGGGAAAGGACACATCTCACTCTTGGTATGATGAAAAAAAAACAATAACAAATGACTTCAAGTTTTTCTTTTTTCATTTCACTTACAGACTTGGCAATGCTGGGCAGCCCCCACTCTGTGCTGAGCAGCCTGGTGCTGTGTAACCGTCCGTCTGAGTCCACACTTCTGTCCAACACATCCACACCAAACACACTGGGGTTCATAGGATTGGGGTATTTCTGCATTGCTGCCTTGGTCACCGTCTCCCATGGGTGGCTGTGAAAACCGATACTAGTATCAGAAACAGCAGTTTTCTACAGAACATTTGGCAATGAAAAGAGCAAACTATAGATGTAAATTAATCAATGTTAGGTTACTGTGGAAATTGACATTGGAATGCTGGAAATTAGACAGACAGTTAAGGCCATTTTCATCACTGAGGAGAAGGGGCTTGGTGTGCTTTCCCCCATGCAAACACAACCATCACAAAGAGTGCTTTTTTATTATTTATTTTTATATCATAAATATATCTTTCCAATCATAAAATCATCTTTCCAAATAAAACCATCAGTTAGTCGTTAAGGTGACCGTGTTGTTGTGAATGTGAACCGGCATCACAACAGGAGCAGGCCGGTAACACCGGCAGGAGGCGGAACGCCCCCTCAGCACATCACCACTATGGATCTGAACAGAAAGGTCTGGAAACGGGGAGAGGTCTTCCTCTTAGTATGGACACACATTTACTACTGAGCGAGGAGGGAAAACTAACAAACAAGCAAAACCAAGCGGATTAATCTACTGTCTAACCACAGAGTGTGTGTCCATAACAGACCGTTATGTAATACAGTGCGTTATGTCACATCCCGCAGCAGACTGTGTTTCACAAATTAAGACAAAAAAACACAACAAGGTTTTCCCTTTTGGCTGCAATGTAACCATACGCTAGGCAAAAAGCGACGAAGCCTACTTTGCTGAGCGACTAGCATCGAATTAACTAGCTTCAGTTAGCTTCACTGCTAGCAAGAGGAAGCTAACTTAAAAGTAAACTCAGCTAGCTAAAGCGGTTTACCTCCAGCGAACAGACCAATAAACGCAGATAAACATCAAACAACATGGCGACAGGAGGTTGAGTTTCCTAGTTATTATGACCAGCAGCCAAACTGACCCGTTAGATAACTTCATATTGGGCTCTTAGTGTGAACTTACTTAACTTGAAAGTGACATTAGGAGCTAAGGAGTAGCAGCTGCTACCTGGGCAGCGAAGAGGGAACAAAAACTAGTTTCACCACAGGAAGTCAGTCACTTAACACACATACACATGTAAAACATTTTCGCGGACAGAGGAATACTCACTTGAAAATGTGCTCTGACGCCCAGATCTTCATTTTAACTGGCTTTTCTGTCAGGGCTCGGGAGCCGGCGACTGGTGACAGCGTGACCGGACCGAGGAGGAGCGAGGGGGCGAAGGAGGAGAGCTTTAATGGCGCCTCTGCACCCAGGCGCCCTCTGGTGGCAGGGAATCACCCTCACACCCACCTCGCATTTATCTCATACATCTCAGGCAATGGTACATTTTAAAAGGCCCATGTGGTGAAGTGTGTAATCTGTGCATATAAAACATCTGCAATTGATACAAAAGGTAAATCTATAAACTCACAAAAATAGTTGGTAAATATAAAATGAGTCTGCAAATAGACAAACAAATTCCACAAATAAAAACACATCTGTGACTTTTTTGTGTTAACTGATACATAACTCAATATGTCATTCATTGTAACCATTAGGAGATTTGGAAATAAAACGATTTGTGAATATTTACAACCGTCAAAAATGTATTTGTGAGTCCTCTCTGCGTGCCCCTTTATAAAATAGGGATAATTCATTTGAGTTCAAAAGGAGGGAATAGCCCATCCACACATAAGCTTTTTCACTTACTATATTTCATATTTGCATAATAAGGAATTTCGGTGATTACATTTCTTCTCAATTTCAAAAACATTTTTACTTTACTTTAAGTACTTTACTTTACTTAGTTTACTTTCTATTTTTATCTGTTTTTCTTTAAACAACAGTGAAGTAAGACCATGATGACCTAAGCTATTCTCTGAGTAATCCTTGGGACAGATAGCTGTCAGAGGAATTGCTTTCCACTCGCCTGCCTTCAGCTGTCAGTGAACGGGATACTGAGCTAAAGAGTCAGCATAAAATAAAGCAGCCATTTCCATTACAGTTGATGGACATCTTTTTGGGCAACGGATTTATGAACTTAAATTATCCTTGATGCAAAACTGAAGTCAGATACCTGATTGTTAAGCACAAAGTTTATGACTCAGGCTGAGTTTGACCAAGTTGCTGAGGCACTCATCATGAGACACCGATGTTTACAAGAAAAAACCCATCCAAACAAGAATCAGTTGAACCTTGACACCAATGTCTTTTCTGATTGACAACACTCAATTTTCCATGTGTTTCATTATTTCTCAATTCCTTGGTTTTGTAAACAAACAACATTATAATAAATTAAAATAAGTAATAAAATTACAGTGGGCTGAGAAGAGTGGCTGTGGATGACTGCTTAAAAATCAAAGTCTGCAAATAGTCCAGCAACAATATCTTAAAATATATTTAAAATGGCTTTCTGCACAGATGTTCATCTGGCATGAAGACTCAGGCTGAGGGAGCAGACTCTATAAAAAGGATCGGATACCTTACGGCCTTTGTTCATGCACTGAAGCACACGAGAGAGCAGCTGCAGCCTTTGTTTGGTGCTTGGTTTTGTCGGCTTTGTTCAATTTTGTTAGAAAGTGTTATTCTATCAAGGAAACCAAAGCATCATGATGTATTTCTTGAAGATTTTAGTGTATTTCTAATGGGCCATTTTCTAATTTCACTTGAGGGGTGTCTTACCAAAAGGTGTATTAGTTGTCTTGCATATATGGTTTGCTGTAAAACAGGCAAGTTTGAGCATTGCAAATAGTTTTATATTTAAATTACTTTTCTTTCATTTTGTGACCACTGTTTATTTTTTTGTTTGTATAGTTAGTCTTTGACTGGATTCAGACATCAGTTTTAAATTTTACTCCTTATCACACATTATTACACGAGCACCCATGGCTTGGACTACACCTAGCATTAGTCTCATTCTTCTTTTTAATCACAGCTGGAGATTGGATCATCAGCATGTTGACCCACACAGTCGCTGCTGTGAAGTGCACAACATGGTTTTACTTAATATCTTGTGGTATACACTGCTGGCCTGGTTCTGTCATGATCACAAGGCAAGATGAAACATCGAGACCCCATTGCTTGTCAAAATCCACACACCAACATCTGGAAGCTTTTACATGTTGTTTGGAATAGAATAGAATATACTTCATTGTCTCCATGGGGAAATTTGTTTGACTTGAGTGCCTAATTAATAAAAAAATACGTGTCATTGGTTTAACCCTTTCACAGACACAAATGTACTGCGATGGTCTTATATGCATATACTGGCAAATATTTGTGTTTACAAAGAAAGATGGACAAAGATGCTACCCAAAGGAGATTGTCTCTAAATTACCATAAACATGAGACCACATTATATCTTTGACATACTTCCAGAGCATTTTATCATTACTAAAATGGGCTAACACTAGTGGTAACACTGATTGTTGTTAATGTGCCTGTACCTGTGCCAACGGACCATATGTGGAAACCTACCAACGAACAGGAGAAGCTGCACAGAAGAAATGCGCAGATGGACAAGCAGTTATTCATAAAGAAAATAGTCCTTCTGTTTGCATGTGCAAGTAGTGAGTTGGTATGGCAGCACAGCACACATACAAACATTTGAATGTCTCACATTAAAATCCCGCCTATGGCTATAAACATTATTTAATATAGAAAACTAATAAATGATATCAAGTGGAATGAATATAACATTGTTATGCCTTTCTGTATCTCATGTAAGTATTTCACATTTCACTGCAAAATAGTTCATATAGATGACTATTTAACTGAATAATCCACTTCTCTTAAGACAGATTCACAGACATTTACTTTGCTTCATTGCATGTTCCAGAATTAATTTGTAACTTTATGTTTAAATTTAAAAGGTATGTTTAAGGTAAAGCTAATTTTTCTGTCCTGTATATTTAGAAGAACACAAATATTACCATAGCCTCTGCTCACATTTGCGAGATAGACTGAACTACTAAAAACAGACTCTGAAGAGTCTCTGTGTGATTTTAACAGACATGGTCTAAATCTGTCGCCAGGCGCCCCATTGTGTCAAAACACTGAAATGTGCATACCATGCATATGTATAGTACAGTGCAGTGTCTGTAAAACATGTAAGAGTTATTACAATATTGCACACATGTACACATGCATATGATAAAAATTAGTGCAGACTAGTGTTGAAAATCTGACTGGACAACATTTATTAATATCAAAGATAAAAGGAGAATGTGAAAAAAAATCATTTGTTGGAAGAGCTTCAAATGAGACATGTGAAGTTTCTGTTTTTAGCCATGAAAATTTGAAAATGACACCAGAAATTTTGACACAGAGCACAACTGCACACTCCCTGTAAGTGTAGTGTCTATTGTGCGTTTGAGATGAGCTAGTCTTGTACGGTCCACAAAACATATATCGTATGTTCAAGCATGCACCAGCACAGATTGTACAAGTTCAGTGCATTTGTTCAAACTCCACCATGACCTCACTGTGCACTTGCATGTAACAATATAAAGACAGAGGTAAAGTGCATGGCTATTCAGCCAGTGTGAATAACACATGAAATGAGCAATAATAAAAGTTCAAACCTGCACCATATGTTCTTTTTGTTTTCAGTGTGTTTTTGTGAGCAGACAAGAAGAACTGATGTTCCTGACTATTGTTAGATGGGAAGACTTTTGGGGTTTACTATTGGAAGCTATTACAAAATTAGGAGTACCTTATATGAATTGAGGACAACCTGACCATTTACAAACAAGACAAAGTTCAAAGGGTTTTGAGGTCATTAAGGATTCATGTACATACAATATATTAACAGTGAATGGGTAAACCTGTGCCTTGTGCTGGTACAGAAGGAAGAGGTCTCATATGCCAAATGCCCTAATACCAAAAAAAATACTCAGACATCACAAGGTGAGAGTTCACTTTTCGGTACTGTGAAGTATAAATTATTGTTCTAACATTTATAAAAAAAACACAGTTTTATCAAAATTCACATTTCAAAAGAAAAAAAACAACAACAACAAAATAGAGTTCTGAGAGCCTATTGTGTCTGTGAAGTTTAAAAATCATGTTCCCTTTAAAGTCTCCATCCACAGTGGTTCCTGGAATTCAGCTGGGTCATCTTAAACCATAAAGGGATTATGCACTTGGACAGATAGTCGAAGCATAGTCGAAGGGCGCAGACTTCATGGTGTCAGTATGGAGCACATGACCTGTATTTCCCTACAAAAAAACCTGAGAGGGTAAACACTCATTTAGATTTTGGTCATGGTGCCTTCTTGAGATGTCACACTGTCCTCACAAGAAAAACAACCAAACACAAAACAAACAAAATTATGACCCCACTCCACAGCAGGAGTGGCATATCACTGTTGTAATGCCACGGACATAGCAGAATCTTTTCTTAACCCTCATCCAAACATAACCAACAGGCCAGCAGTCGTACAGTTCTCACAATAATGTCGTGCTGACTGAGGCATCGGATCAGAAAACACAAGGCAAATGACAAATGACGTATGTTGCTGTTTTGTTCTTGTATCTAAGTACAACTCAAAGTGAATGTATGTTGTGTATCTTGTATCTTCACTAGTATACACCTTGGAGTCCTGTTCTGTGACCCAACCATGAAATCATAAACATACAGATGGTTACAAAGGCAGTGAAGTTACAATAAGCGCTTTTGTTTTTCAGTAAATACACACAGACTTAAATTCCTGCTAGTGCCTGTAACTAGTGGTTGCTATAGGATCAGAGTCTGTGCTGTAAACCCCTACTGTCTGTACTATACATTGGTGCAATGACAGATTGCAGATGAAGATGGTCATGAGTACAACAGACGGTACCTGATCACAAATAGCTGTGCTGGTGGCAATCTTTTGGCATTTGCTCTTTAAATTGTTCAACAGCAACAAAATCCCAAATTCACTCTTAGCTCAACTCTTTATGGACTTCATGGAGACATTATTTCATGTCTCACTTGAAATGGGACAGATATGTAAGTTGCATGTTTGACCCACTGAGAGCACATTTAGTACACTGTGTCCCATCCTCAGTGATGGAACTACAAAGTATAGCAACTCCATTTTTTCTTTTCTTCAGTAGGCTCATTCTTTTTTTGAATGAGCCTATATGACATCATTATCATTATGAGTAAATATAGCATTTTTACAAATATTGAGATTTCATCTAGTTTAGCTTGTGGCAGTAGTTAAAACAGGAACAGAGAGATTTAATGACTGAAGGTTATACTTTGCTGTTCTTCATTGCTGAGTGTACTAAATGTGCAGTGAGTGATTCAACAGACAAGTATCTGTCACTTAACAAACCCCTAATGAGTATTAGGTGAGAAACAGTGAGTTGAGATATTTTATCTTTGGTGATTGCAATGCAACCCATGTCATGTTTTAAAATTAGAACAACTGAACTAGGAATGGGGTACTATTATATTTTACAATTATATTTTCTTAAAATCTAGTAGTATATAAACTAATGAACATACTGAAATCACCCAAAAAGAAAGATTGCACATTTGTGATACAGTGGTAGTAACTGTAATAAACATCATTCAGCTTTTTTTCCTGGGGCACTGTATGCCAAAATGAAGCTATGATATGTACAATAATGATGACCATGTTTTCAACTGTAACACAGATTCCTCTTGAAAAACTGCCAGACAAACATGACATATATTACTTAAAGGCTGTACCCAGAATTTACAGTAACTCCAATGTAACTAGGACAGTAAAACCACAGTGAACTTGTGTGTAGGAATACAATGGCTGATGAAGCAGTGAAAACATTCCAGATACAGCGTACACGACACAGCTGAGTGTCGGTCAGTGTCTTCCTGTGCACTGTTGCTTCTTCAAACTGAGACAACAGATCTGACTGTGCATGAGAACCTCACACACCCCTGCTTCAAATCACCTGAACCATCACTGTTTTTCTCACCTAAGGGATCAGATACTTAAATTAAGGTGTTCTAAGTTATTTGTGGTCTAACTAATTAAAACACCTTGCAGTCAAATCTGGAGGACCATTATCACTGTGTAATAGAGCAGTAGTCAGTCATGTCAGTGCTTTATGTGCTTCACTGAAAACAATGGGTGGTGCCAGGTAATAATGTCATGTATTCAGCAAAAGGGTTTTTAAAAGAATTCTACCACTACTTTCATTCACTCTCATTCATTTTCAACAGTGAGTCTTGTGCGTCAAAGTGCAAGGGCAAGTTTGGAAACTTGACTTCTTATTGAATGTTTCAACTTGGTGGCCGTGGAGCCAAGTGTGCTGTGTTACCATTTAATAAAATAAATTCAAATAACAAGGTGTCTCAATTAAGTAGACATGGACTGAAGTTTGAAGACTGGGTCTAGATGGCTGTAAACTAGAACATCAAACCCACAAGCATAACTGTTACCTGGATATTAAACAGCTACAAGAAAACTACCAAACATCTGTGCTGTGCTGCAGACTGATGGAACCTTCTGGAGAGAGTTCGGAGGGAGGGACGGTGAGCTGAGGTCGGATCGAAGTCAGTCTGTGTGCAGGTCCACAGCCTTCCTCAGAGGTTCCAGGAGAATGCAGGGTTGGTGGCTGCTGGGTTTTCTGTAGTAAACAGAGCCTGTGTGTTCCTGGTCTGAGAAATCACACTTCCACTGAAGTGATCTGATTCATCTGGGCTCTCATGGACTGGATGCTGTTGAGGATCTTTTTCTGGTGGCCAGCTAATGTCACTCCCACTCTGAGGATGTCCCTGCAGAGAAAGTATTTGCACAACAGAACACAAGAGTGAGACTTTATCACCTGTGTGTCACACTGGCACACACACACATTCCTGTATGGGCATCATAGTGAGCTCCGGGTAAGTGTGCAGATGAAGTGAGGACCACCCTTTCTGCTACACTTAGAGAGAAGTACTTGTAACTTTCCCCACTAGATGACCCGATGATTCAATGTCCCACCTCAGAGTCTTTAAGAAACAAAGTGAAACAAGCTAGACTTTTTGACTCATGTCACTTTTCAAGTCTTTGAAAGGAAATTAGACAGAGTTCAAAGTCATGTAAAGTCAAATACAGCAGATGTCGTCGGAAGCGTCGGAACACATCAGTTCCCGGTCCCGGTCCCGATCCTGATCCCGGTTCTGGTCCCGGTTCCAGTCCCGGTCCCGGTCCCGGTTCCGGTCCCGGTTCTGGTCCCGGTTCGGGTTCGGGTTCCGGTTCGGGTTCGGGGTCCGGTCCCGGTTCGGGTTCCGGTCCCGGTTCTGGTCCCGGTTCGGGTTCCGGTCCCGGTTCGAGTTCCGGTTCCGGTGCCGTTTCGGGTTCCGGTCCCGGTTCTGGTCCCGGTTCCAGTCCCAGTCCCGGTTCGGGTTCCGGTTCTGGTCCCGG
>OMNW01029303.1:12070-25043 GCA_900303245.1 Selene dorsalis | reverse complement strand
GCTAGATAATTAAAAACATTTCTCACACTTGATTTTACATCCAAATCTCAGAGCTAACATCTGCTCATGGTAGGGAGGAAAAGACCAGGTGTGTATGTGTGTGTGTGTGTGTGTGTGTGTGTGAACACAGCCCAAAAGAAACAAAACAACAAACAAAACAAACAAAAGTGAGAACAGGGTGCTAGGAGAGTTAGTATTTTTTTCTTTTCCATCAAATCACATTTTTATCGCATAAAATTGCATAAGTACCCCACATATTCCATCGCTTTGTTTTTTGTTTTGTTTTGTTGGTTTTTTTTAGAAAAACCTGTCGCGTAATCCAGGCTTTTTTTTCCTGCAACGATCAAAAAGAAATTGTGTTTTTACTTAATAAAATCAAATCAAATCAAATTTATTTATGAAGCACATTTAAAAACAGCCAAGCCTGACCAAAGTTCTGTACTGTTAAATAATCACAATTACAAACAAAGTGTCGTACAAAGTAACCTTGGCTAGGACAGCCAGGGAAATGAAGAATAAAACAAAAGGACATACGTGGGGAGCTGACACATGAAAGCATTAGGGACACTCAAAGGCCTGGGAAAACATAAAAGTTTTAAGGTTGGCCTTTAAGATGGCTACAGAGGAGGAACATCTGATTGAGGGAGGTAAGCTGTTCCACAGCTTTGGGGCTGCTAAGGCAAAGGCATAATCACCATTTCCTCGTAGCCTTGACTGAGGAACAGTCAGGAGCAGCTGGTCTGAAGATCTGACAGGCCTTGGATAGGAAAGGGGGCAGAGAAGGTCGCAGATGTGTTGTGGTGCCAGCCCATGTAGCGCTTGAAAAACAAATGAAAGTACCTTAAACTCAGTGTACTTAACAGGCAGCCAATGAAGGGATGCTAGTATAGGCGACATGCTCTCTCCTCCTGGTCCCGGTTAACAGTCTAGCAGCAGCAATCTGGACCAGCTGCAAGTGGGATAGAGATGTCTGGCTGATACCTAAATAGAGTAAGTTGCAATAATCCAACCTAGAGGTGATAAGGGCATTGGTAACTGTTTTAGGGTCAGAGAGAGAACTGACTTAATGTTTCTTTCACAACCAGGTCTATTTATTTATCGAATTTCAAATCTTGGTCAAAGATCACCCCACAAATTCTGGCATGTGTAGGAAGGGGAACTTTGAGATTGGCCGAAAATTATTTAAAACAGCAGGTTCTTGGTTTGGTTTTTTGATAGTTGGCTGGACAACTTTGTGTTTGAAAAATTATAGAACGCAACCATTACTGACTACTGTTGAGGAGTGAAACTGTGGGGCCTATGGTGTTAAAAACATGTCAACAATCTGAGAGAGTGAGACAGACTCGAACTTAGAACAGCAGAACAAGGAGGGAGGGAGGAGGAGTCAAAACTTGAAGGTGAGATGATGGCAGATGTTGTTGATGATGTTCTCAAGTTAATTTATGAAAAAATGTAAGAAGTCCTCACAACTGACTGTGGGGGGCACAGGGCAGGCATTGGCAACAGGGTTTAAAATTGTGTTGATTATTTTGAAGAATGCTTTTGAGGAGTGGGAGTTTCTAGAAATGATTTTGGGAAACTATGTTGCCCTCGCTGCCTTAACAGCTTGCTGGTTAGTGTTAAGAGAGCCTCTCATGATTTCATATGAGAGTTGTAGCCTATCACTCTCATACATGACTGCAGGTGGCTGGCTTAATGTAGGTGTCTGCATTAAGCCAGGGCTGAGTTTTAGGTTTCCTAGTCTTAAGTGGAGCGACAGAGTCTAAGATAAGAGCACAGGTAGAGTTGAACTGGGTTGAAAGCTCCTCGGTATTAATATAAGGACAGTAAGCGCTCAGTTAACTCCTTGAAAATTGATAACTGCAGGAGGAAAAAAATAATATCAGTGTCTGGATACTTCTGGCTTTTAAATGAAGGTATGACTGCAAAATGAAAACATATTTATTCAGACAGGGTTTTGGTCTGTCTGCCTGAATGCCCACTTCATTTTATTGGGATGCTATTTATTAAACAAACAAACAAAAACACGATAATGGTTATCTTTTTTGCCGTCCTTGAAGACAAAGTGATGACACATCCAACTCATGCTGACTGGTGTTCACCACTACTTCATCTCCACTGTCCGGCTGATATGTGTTTTTCGCAGTTCATTCTTGAATTAATAGTTGACTTAATTGTCTAGTCACCAGAGGCAGATTTGAACTGTTTCCAACACAGAATTAAGAACTTAAGTTCAAACTTTGTCAGGGAAACACCTGGTTCTTAGCACATGTATGAGGGAAAAAAAAAAGGGAAAAAAAAAACACCATTCCCATTCAAATAAACAATACAAAGATTACACACAGACTAAAGTCAAAACTTCAAACCTGAGAACACTCAACAAAACCTGTAAGCTTTCCATGACGAATGGAGGAAAAAAGGAGCTGTCAGAATTTTAGACTTCAGAATCATTTCTGTGCTGTCTGAGAAACATCTTTTAATCCTTTGTATCATCACATGTTGGCCTTGAAGCTCTAAGAATTTTTTAATTCCTAGCAGGATGCAAAATGAAGCAACTGATTTGGTGCTTGCTCCCCTTCTCCAAAACATGTTTTATTCAACACACATGCAGAACCAGTAAACATGAAGAAAGGGCACGCATGACATCACCACTCATGTACCATTATCCTCTGTGGGAATACCAAAATATCAGAGTGTACACTGAATGTTTCATTATGGCTGATGTTAGTATAATGTTTGGATGCTGTAGAAGCAGCACAGAGGGAACAGGAAAGGATGGCACTTCTGAAATCTGTCTGTTGTTTTTACTTTTATGGTTCTCTGGGGTGAAAAGGGTTAAAGACACTGTAGCAGGCAGATGATTTAGTGGGATCTGCATCACATACTTATATATATTTAATTTTACAGTTCTAATTAAAACTTACTTTGGCATAGTCATGGTCTGAAATTTGAAATTTGGAAAACAGATGAAAGCTCAGATGAAACTGGGATGAACAAACACACAGTGACGAGCTGTTTGCACAACCTGAGCTAAAAACCCTTTAAACTCAATTTAATCTCCTGTACAACCTGTTCTCCTCAAAGAAGATGAAATCGAGAATGTCCCTCCAATGGAACTAGCTCAGACAGATTACCCTGAAAGCATTAATTATTATTATTATTATTATTATTATTATAAGAGTCCAGCTCAGACTAGCAGCTGTGTGACATCACTCACAAGCTAAATCATTCACACTTGGACACACAACCCCCCCAGAGTACACATAAAGTAGCATGCAGCTGCGTACAGGTTGTACAGTTTGTAGATTGCAATCTAACTTTTGTCTGAACCACCTCTCTCAGCATGACGTGCAGTATGGCTAAATGATTATTGCTCTCACGTAGTTGAAAGGCACTGCAATCTCGCCTTAAATTGTTATGGATCTTGAGCCCTTGCGTTAGGTAAGTGATGTTGAGTTGAGTAGTAAGAAGGGTAGATAATTGCCTATTTACGTGCATCGCTGGTGCAGAGAAAAATAAGAAAAATCTCCAATCTTCTAAGAATGAATAAAAAAAAAGCCAAGAAATGAATGCTCACTCTGATCCTGGAGTGATCAAGGTGATACAAGTTTGATGTTTAACCACAGCCAGTTTTGTCCCAGATAGAAAACTATCTGGGAGCTAGCACTCAGAAGCTGAAGACAGCACATCAGGTCAATGATAAATGCTGAATGTCCCTTATGGACAAGGCGTGGTTGTTCCCATCGCTTGAGCCAAGTTGAGATGAAAATCTTCTCATTCATTTCCATGAGTCAATACACTGTCAAAGTGGAGAATCCAGAATCCAAACAGAGGACTCTTGCAGAAAAGTACCAAAGAAGAGTTGATGCTGGCTGCAATACAGTTGACATGGTTAGAACAGGACTACTATGTCTGAATACAGTGAACATAATCAATGCAACAAGCATCCATCATCACTGCCAGTCAAAATGTCATGGGAGTTCAATGGCAGCACATTTACATGTTCTCCCTGTGTCCGTGTGGGTTCTGTCCAGTGTTGGGAACGTTACTTTTAAAAAGTAATTAGTTATAGTTGCTCGTTAATAAAATGTTGCGGTTCTGCACCTACTGGATACATTTTTCTTTGTCCATAATGTCCTTTTCTTGTCCTTGACTTGTGGACAGGGTATAACATAATGTTGATAAAGTGATGGTTTTACAATTGGGAGTCTGCGTGTTGCATTTTATTTTGAATTTTACTGGATGCCATATGCATTTTGCTTCCTGTTTGGGGCATTGTATTTGGAATGACACACTCCAGGAGCAGGCTCCTCTCAAAACAGACCCTGCATGTATCTCGAGTGAAGCAGAGTGGTGTTTCTGTCAGGTGCTGGAGACAAAACACAGAGCGTACTGTGGAATTGCAAAGATTGACTAGAATGGCAGCAATTTCCTCGAGGTAAAAGTACTCATGGGTCTGAATGTGAGTGGGAGAGGTTGGTTATCTCTGTGTGTCGGCCGTGTGATAGACTGCTGACCTGTCCAACTTGTGTCAGCTGGAATTGACTCTGGGTCCTCAGCCACCCTGTAATATGCAGTATAGATAATGGAGGGATGGATATTTTTTTAATCATCTCTCTGATAGTGTATCTCTCTTTTGTTGTGGCCACTTGACCCACGGTCACGATAATTGCCAACAATGGATTTGAGCTGGATTAACACATCATTACACTTATCATAGTTGTAACACAGACCAGTGGAAATTCAGGCAATGCATTTCATGAACTTCTTGTCAGGAAAAACAGAAAAAAAAAACAAAAAAAAAAACTGAACTATCCTCCAGTAGAGATGATGACACTGAATCATTGCAGGTTACCCAAGGTTCAAGTGAGTGCTTCTATCCACCTTTTGTACGTACGTACATGAAACAAACATCTCTCTACCACATTTCAGTGGTTCCACAATGGTTTCATGGCATCTCACAATCAAACTGACTGGCAATGTGACTGGCAATTCACATTTTCTTCTGTGCTTATTTTACTTTTAGTTTATACTAAAATGACTGCATGATCATGATCACAATACTACAAAACTAATAAACAAAAAATACATAGTCAATGAATATAGGTGGACAAATTGATTTTGAACAAAATCAACAACAAAACAACTCAGATGAGCAAATGGCTTTTGCTGAGAGCAGGTGATAGTGATTGTTGCTTGAGAAGAGCTCCAGCTGTCATTGTGTTTATAAGATACGAGGTTAAACATGTTCTCTGACTGGTGGTGCATCTACAGGGCAAACTGGAGGCTACAGAAAGTGACGAGGTGAGATAGGGCCAGAAGGTAAGCATTAACTTCAGTCGAAGAAAGATATGTTAGAGAATCTGAAGTCTGATGCTTTACAGTCCACATATTGTATGTATCTCTCTAATGCTCCCTGTGATTAACTGTTTTCCTGGAGGACTGAAGCACTTGAAACCAGTTTTCCTGGAGGACTGAAGCACCTGAAACCAGTTTTCCTGGAGGACTGAAGCACCTGAAACCAGTTGGTGAGTTGATTGAAGAAAAGGTGGCCCTGAGAAGCAGATACCTTTCTCTCATTCATGTATCTCACAGGTTCTGCTCCACACATCTCCAGTTTTGTTCTTTGTGTTTCAGCATGGTCCAGGGTGTGGGGACTTTTTCTTTTTAGTCCAGTTATAGCACCTGTCGGCTAGGCCTTCTATGGCCTGCCCCCAAAAATGTTTGTGCCCCCCCACTTGAGGCACAGATCTCTTACTTTTTTTTTTTTATATATCATAGTAGTTTATTTTGTGTTAAGAAATACTCATGTTGCATTCTTTACCATTAAGACATTAATATATATACCAAAACAATGTATATTTACCTCTTTACAGTATTATGCCAGTGCATCTGAATACATCAAAATATGACTGGACAGAAACTTCAGGACCTGCCATTGTTTGTGTGTGTTTGTTTGTATCATGTTGATACAGAGAACAATAATTATCAGCATCTGTGGGCTGAAGCCTGTTGACACTGTCATCTCCATTAGCAACAGCAGGAGCTATTATAGCACACAGCAAAACATCATGGCAGATGTTGGGATATAAACACTTTTGTTCCCTGACACAAGACAACACAATTAACTGTCTTTGCTGCTGACTTCTCACTCTGCGTAACACACCACCCTGTACTGTCAAATCTGCAGTTATGAGCCAAGTAAGATACAGAGTTTCTGCTTAATTAGAGCGTGCACAGTGAGGGGATGGAACAAAGGTCAGGAGCTGGGTTCAAACCAATATCATCATGTCTAAATGACTGAGCTACCACAGCAACCTCCCTCACCTCTCCATTTCCAATTTTAGAGCTAATATGTGGCTTGTATGCTGGCTACATGTTAAAGACAAATACACATATATTGAGTAATGAAGTGATTTTGAGTTTTAAATTTCCTATTATTCACTGAGACTACTGTCAAAGGTAAATTGTTCATTTACTCAGGTAAATCAGCCTCCTCAGTTAAGTGCTGGATAGATTTACACCTAACTTAATGGAGGGGCCAGACAGGAACCCGCTACATGTTAATGATCGAAGATCAACAAGGACCTCTTTCTTTTTTTGATTCTGACAATGTTTGCCCTTTAATTCCTTGGATAACACCAATACAGGAAACATGGGGAGAGAATGGGGGAACAGACATGCAGTAAATAATCGTCCCAGTTAGGAGTTGACCCGGCAATCTCTTGCACATTGGCTTGGGCCCATATTGGGAAATGCTCTCTCACCCCTCACTCATCAGAGCACCCACGCTTGTGGAGACTCAGCTACAGTAGCTGGACTGACCCAGACGTGAGGAAATGCAGAGATTAAAGAACTTTTGGCATGGCTTCATGCTTCTTGTAACACTGCTGCCTATAGGTTTGACATGCTCATGCTCAAATGATTTGGTGTGAACAATGTTATTGTTGGAAATGTAGAGAGGGAAATATTATTTTTGTAAATACCTGGCTCTGTGTAAACGTGGCTTCATTTTTGTGACTCACTCCAAATCAGCTGTTAGTTCATCCAGCAGCTCCAAAATGAAATGGCTGGAGAATGTAGCACTGTAAGATAACTAGGACCAGAGTCTAAGAGGAAATATGTCTGAATGATTTTTTCTTCTGTCCTTTCATGTTAACAGAGGTGGGGAAAACTTTTTTATACTTACTCTTTCATTGTGCATCTCCCTCTTGCTGTGGTAACAGCAGCCACTGTGTGTAATGCAGGGCTGATCACCACCTCCTTCTTAAATGTACTCAATTCAGACACAGCAATTTACTTCCACTTCAAATTAAGCTACCTCCTCTTAGGACTTTTTGCACACCTGAGTAGAAACACTCTATGTTGCCTTTTCATTAAGACTAAAGTGTTAAATGGACAGCGCATGTTGTTTTGCTCATTTGAAAAGTGGAATCTTCAGTGTCCATCATTAATAGATCAGTTTGAACATTTATTTGTGGGTCAAGTTTGCACATGTTTCTCTACATGCAAACTGTTAGTAAATCAGGCCTGGCGTGTGCTGTGTCTTCCCTCTGCCTCCTCCTCTGTGTGTGTTGTGGGTGTGGTTACCTTGCCTGGTATTCCTGCACACCTGAAGACAATCTACTCATTAAGTACTGGCGCTCACTCAGGATTCCTCATTTCTCTTTCAAAAACTCAGAGTGGAGATTTTGGAAAAGTCTGTTTGCATGCAAACTGAGGAAAACAGAGTTTTAGGCAGCCGACTTTTTTCAAAAGAAGAAGTGACGTTGTTGATGATGCTATTTTTGGGATTCTGATTGGCTAACGTGGGCTTGAGCTTCTCGTTTGGCATGCTCTTGACAGCATATACGGTATATACACGGTATACACGTTAGTGTAAACGAAAATTTTTCTGTAAACAAACAGGTGTGCACAGTGTTATTTTTGAAAACAGAGAGGGTGAAATGTCTGTTTATGAAAAGAGCATGCCAAACCTGAAGGTGGCAGTGTAACGAGAAACTTTGTGTTGGAGGGAGTTGTTGCAAAATCTCTGACCTCCGAGCACTCATTCGTCTCTGCTCCTCGACATAATAGAGCAGCTGTATTTGCAAATGCAAACAGAGGAAGAGGGTTTGCACCAACATAAATGCGACTGTTACTGTGAATGTCTCCATGATCACTGTGAAAATGTAAACATATGTCACACTTTTGATGCAGGTGCAACTTCTGGACCACAATGTGACGTTGGCTGCCTAAAACTCTGTTTTTCTCAGTTTACATGCAAACAAAGTTTTCCAAAATCTCCACTCTTCAGGCGAATCCTCCGTTTGTGTGTAAACGAAGGGTGCACACGAAGGGAAATGTGTCAGTTTTTCAAAATAACTGCGTACGTGTAAACAGGGCATCAGAGGCAGTGGCGCTCTGGATCTTGTTATCATCCTGGCTTTCCCTCTTGCAACATACATGCATGCATGGATAGGCATCTGAAAATCATGTGATGCATAAAGGTTCCTGATTGTTTTCAGCTAGACTGTACAATGTAAAAAAAAAAAAGATATGTTAAAGAAACACTCGGCTCTGTTTACCCCAGCAGCAAATGTTTGCTTCCTGAAAGAATTCAACAGTTACAAGGACATTCTTACCAAACTTTCAGTGAAAAGAAAATACAAACTCTTTGTCTTCTCATTGCTCACTGCATCACAGTATTATCATGAGAGCTGGGTTTTATTACCTTTGGACAGAGCAAGGCCTGAGGTCAGAGCTTGTTAACGAAGCCTCTCTGGAAACAAGACACAGCGTTTGAGCCGGTTTGTGCGTAAGATTTATTTTAAAGCTAACTGCTGTGCTTCCGTGCGTTAGTGTTGTCTGGACACTGATGGATCTCGGTCATGATCTGAAGCGTCCTTCAGTCGTGGTGTCAGTAAAAGTGGGTAGAATAACACAGTAAAAATAAAAAGCTAATATGATGTGACATAACATTTTGTTAAGTTGTGATAAAAGTTCATGATCTCACACACGGCTCATTATTTTTAATTGGACCCACCTGCTGAGCCTGTCCACTCTGCAGCATGTCAGCTACTGCTGCGCTGTAATGGGAAACTGTGTGTGTGTTTATTAACTCCAATTACATCATTTTCATTTAAACGAAACCAAAATGTGAACGTAAGCTGTGTTTTTACTCTTAGCTGAATCCTTCCAATGTCTGCACTGCTTATCCCTGCAGAGCCAATCCCAGCTGACCTAGGGGTCAGTGTGGTGTACACCAAACAGGTCTCCACATACAAAGATGAACAATGAACACACACTCACATTCACGCACTGCAGACAATTTAGAGTCTCCCATCGACTTAGTGTGCACGCCTTTGGACGGTGGAAGGAAGACAAGAGCACGGGGGAGAACATGCAAACTCCACCGGAAAGGCTCCAGACCCGGGAATCGAACCAATAACTTTCTTGCTGAGAGGCGAGGGTGCTCTTCATCCTTCTGATCTTTTTAGTTCACATCAGTCCATGTTTCTTTATTTGTCAGTAAAATGTATAAAGATAAAGATAAAGTTGCCCTTTCTCTCTGATTACACCACTATCTTTTTCTCATCAACGCCCCACCCCCCAAAATGTTAAAAATAATCTTGTCAAAATAAAACTGCACATTTTAAAGTGGTCCTTTGTGATGAGCTGCTCCACAGCACTCCTAGGCACTGAGCATGCTGTGTAATCAGCATCACCGGCGAGGTTGAGGGATTACCTTGGTAGATGAGAAATGTTCATGGATTTAAACATATTTGATGATGAAGGAGATCAGAAATAACATCTCTTTTACAGTTTTTTTTTTTCAATTGCTTAAGCACGATTTTGAAAACAGGTTTTTCAAAACACTACACAATACAACCATACACCCAATTAGCAGAACACCTCAGATCTTTTGCAAAATGAAACACTCTTGTAAAAACTATACACTAATTTATTAAAATCATATTAGGTATAGTGCTTAAACCTGATCTGTGTGTCTCCAATGAAGCAGTCGTGTGTTTTACATACCTGATGGTTGTGTTTAACCAAATGGATCACAGTTGTGGTATTTTGAGAGTCAGTGCTTTGGCATTGCAAGGAAGTGACATCATGATTGATTTCTGTGTCTAATGTATATAACTTTGTTTAGTGTTTTGCAAGTCATTGTGTGTATTGTTTTGCAAAATGTTTGGGGGTGACATTTTGCTTATAATGGTGCAAATCTGTGCTAGTGTTTTGCTCCTTGAGTGTAAGGCTTTGATAACTGTGTGATACTTTTGATTTTAGTGTTTATGCAATCAAAAAAAAAAAAAAAAACTAAGTCACAGATCTTTGATTTCCACTCAGAATAAACAGGAACAAAAACAACACTGTGTTTTTGTTTTTGTTCTGGTGAGATGAGATTGAATCCATTCTGAGGCCATTATATGGAGCGTGCTGAGATTCAAATGGAGTGAATTCATTGTTCCTCTTATCATTTATATCTAATCTACTCCAAAAGTTATGAACAGTCTAAATGTCTGCCACTGGTGAGGACAGCTGGAGTCCCAACCCTGTGTCCTCAGAACTGAGGTTCAAGTTGTACTTTTCATGTTTGAATTAACACTGAAACCAAAAAATGAAATATCTAACAGGTTTTATTATGTCTATTTTAGCAGCTTAACTGTGTAACAAAAGCATTCAAGTGCATGTTCTTTATTTAAAAAAATTGCATTTAGCATCTTGGATTTTTTAGTAGATGAATAATTTCAGTAAATGTACACATTTAACGGTGATGTTGTCCTCACTTGCTATAAATCGTGATTCTGTGATGTTCACATGAGAAGTCATTCAACAGGAAACAGGGATGTGTCAAATCAGGTGGAAATAGGCCCAGAATATAAATGCATGACGAATTCAGCAGCGCCAGTCCAGTTCCCATAAGGACAACATGTGACTTGTGAATAGTTTAGTTACCTGAGGCTATCACAGAGGGAAAAAATAAGGCACTGTAAATCAGATTCCCACTGCAGCTTCCATGTGAGCTGAGGTGTTTTCATCAAATATTCATGCAGCAGTAGAATGTGAGGAGACAGATTTATTCTTCTTCTTCTCATTATCATTATTATTGTAAGGACAAAATGTTGTACGGTATCATTTACATTTTTATTGGACCGTATATTTGTGATACTGGAATGGAAAGGGTCAGACACACTGTGCTGTTCATCAATTCATTCATCAGCAGTAATTTATGTTGCTGATTGATAATATAAAATGAGGAAAGTGACTCTGTGGAAGTGAATATGCAGCTCTTCAGTATGACATCCAGCACAGAGTGAGGACTCAAACTGCACAACACAGAAACAACAATCGGAGGCAGAGTCTGTAAAGCAGACGTGGTGCACGGGAGGTCAGTCAGACGAGGCAAACAAATCCAAGGGATTAGACTAAAGACTATGTCAACAAGGAAAGTGGTGATACACACACTACAATAAACACAGGGGCTGCTCTGGCATGATTAAATATGAAGACAAACTGGCACAAGGGACAAGGAGTATACACATTAAACACACAAAGAGGGAAGACAATGAGACACTGGTGCAATCAGTAGTCCATAATCACGAGAGGAGGCACCCACCAAAATAAAACAGGAAGTGAAAAAACAAATATGATAAAAGTGGAATCCATAACCACAAAAGATTAAAAAGTAAGATCAAAAAAACATATATATATATGCGCTGAATGCATAGCTACCTACATCAACCAGGGAGTTTGTCAGAGCTGAAGACAGTGTGTGTTTTGCTGCTTGTACGTATGTACACTGTAAACATATCCGCAGGCTCTTTGAAGCATCAGACGGAAAGAAAAAGCTGCAGGTTGCTTCCCAGGCTTTTAATTTGTCCCTAAGGCTAGGCAGTACAGTTGTGTCTGCCATGTGCTTGTGTTGAAGCTTCTGATATGTTTACAGTAAAGCAACAATACGTGGTGTCAAAGGGAACATTTGATGTGGGAAGTTACTCAGACAGAGAAGTTGCAGCAGCAGGAGAATAGTGAAGCCTACTGCAGAAACACCAAGGCGCCATCTAAGAAAAGTTTCTGATGCTGCAGATAAAAAGAAAAGAACAAAGAAAGAAGGATGTATTTAATTTCTATTACTGTATGAAAAAGACAGAATATATTATATCTGTTGGAGGTTGTCCTGGGCAATCCCAGCAGCCAGTTCACTCAGACGTGAGGGTAGTCCACACAGCTCACCTGGGCCTTCAGCACTGTGTAAGCCTGGCTTCATTTGCTCTCTCTCCTTTCATCTGGTTGGCTTTGCTTTTGCACATCCAATGCAGACCTCCACACCTCATTGTGTATTTGTTTATATTCTAGTTATGAAAAACTGTTTGCTTTCAGTTTTAGATTCACCGATCCAGTTTGTGACAATATGAAACCCTGTGAAATAACTTCATCATCCTGTAAAATAAAAGCGTGTTTGTCTGTCGTGCAGGTAAACATGCTCTTATTTTGACAGAGCAAAGCAGGTCAAACTCTGCCATATGTGTGCTCCATGCTCCAGCAGAAGCTTTTGTGGTGAGATGCTGAGTGAAATCAGTGTGTTTTGGGTCAACTGAGTTGTGACAGTAAATACAACAAAGTCATCCAGACTTCCACAGACAGTGAATTATTTTCAGTGTGGCTGTTATGTTGTGTGAGTCCACTGAAGTCCTGATCATCTGTAAACCCTCTGAGACAGAGATGATGTAGAGTCAGGCTGCAGTGAGACAGGAGCATCAGAAAAGACAAAAAGCAATGTGTTCCATCTAAATGTCAACATGTGCAAAATGTTTTGATGGAAGAACTTTTAGTCCTTGTTGTCGAGCTGGTGGAGGGGAGGGGGGGGGGGGGGGGGGTGCATTCAGTTGGGTGCACAAGAGTCAGATTATACTCACAAACACACTCTTATGAATTAATAAGAAGTTGGCAGTAGTGTCACACAGGTCTTTTGTGCTGAACT
>OMNW01029303.1:0-11154 GCA_900303245.1 Selene dorsalis | reverse complement strand
GAGTACTCCAACACACATGTGCGCAGATTTCTGACACCATCTACACTGTACGGCTGAATCTGTGCCGGCCTTAGATCCACTCGCGATCTACGTATATCCATATAACGGGAGTTGTTGGGGCAAGGATGCAGCGTCTAAATAAGACATTATCTGCCATGAAACTCCTTCATTTCACCAATATGTTGTTATGAATCTCCTGCACTATTCCCTCGGAGCGGTTACACGGCTTTTCACTGACCTACGACTTCGGCAGTGACACAGAAGTGACGTCATTGAAGTCGTAGGTCAGTGAAAAGCCGTGTAAAAAAACCCGGATGACAATAACAACACAACTCCGAGCTGCTCTGAACTCACGGAGGAATAGTGCAGGAAATACTGTACTAATCATTTTATCATCATCAGTTATCCACATAAAAGCAGCGTGTTAGTGTTTATAAATGATAACAGAAGCAATACTGTTGGTCAAATAATCCACATGAAGACCTGGTTCATCATGGTTGTATGTACGGTTTACAGTAGTGGAATAAACCAACTCCCCATGTCTTCTTAATGAGTGGGCTAAATTCACACAGACACTTAGCCTGAATTTAAACAATGCATGAGGCGGTGTTGGTGGGAGTGGGTGTTTCATGTACTTGTGAAGTCCTCTTTGTGGCAAGGGGCTTGCGTGCACACTAGCTTGCAAGGAACTGGCCAGCTCAGTCCCTTGCTGGATGATGTCACATTGCATCGAACAAGATTCATTTTTTGACAACCCCCCCACCCCTCACCCAATCCCCTGTTGTGTCAGCGTGCTGTCTGACTTTCGTGGAACAACTGTGGAAGTGGCCTTTTAAAAGTGGCTTTACAATAGCATGGAACAAGAGTGTGCTTCTAACCATCCCTTTGATTTGAAGTGTGTGTGTGTGTGTGTGTGTGTGTGTGTGTGTGTGTGTGTGTGTTTGAGTGCATGTGTGACCGAATGGGAGCAAGACAGACAGAGGGTTACTCTTAAATACAATTCAAGGTGACTGCAGCAAGTGAATTGATATTCACCCCACAAGCTCAGGGTCAGTCTGATACCATTATCTGAAATACAGTCGCCTGCACGCATGCACACAGACACACACACAATGCATACAAAGACTCAATGACCACATCTCTGCTAACACCAGACAAACACTAACAAAACAAGTGTGGACTGTGAACAGCACACATGCAAACAAAGACACAGACAGACATGATCCATTAAAGGACCCTCACCCTAAACTAGGTGGCCCTCATCCTAACACTAAACCTCATCAACTACAACAACAAACAAATTAGCAAATGCAATGAAAACAAGCAGGTTCCCACACGCTATCAGCTGTTCACTGCTAAATGGAGCCTATGTGACAAAACCAATCTGTCTTACCTCCTGCATTCGACTTTTGCTTGTTTTACTGTATAATGTGATTTGGTTGTAGCAGGTACTGACACCTGCATGTTGTATGGACCTGTACTTTCTATTAGAAACCTTACTGAATCAAAAAGTGCTTATAGAACTCAACTAATTGCACACTAATTGAAAGAACTGTCATAACTGTGTCTATTTTTTGATACAGGCAGGAGAAGAAAACTCATAAAATGATAAATTAATGACTAGCCTGTAAAATAAAGTATTCATGCTTTATTTCCCCAAATCAAGAGAGGTCCAGGATCTGTTTAAAATTCAAATCTCCTGGTTCTGGTGCTTAGATACCATGTGCTGCCTACGCAGCAGAGCAGAGCCTGAGCACATCCTGTTGAGAGACAGAGGGCTGGAGCTGCTGCAGCTCTGCTCATGTGCTGCCTTCACTACACAGCCTGTCAAGACAGAGTGTGATAGTTTTTTGTATTTTATTTCTAAAATTATACATTCAAATACATATATTTGACACTATAGGGCAGAAAATGATGAGAGCATGTACAGGTGTAACTGTATCATTTAAGACTTTATCCTGTGCATCAAAAATAGCATCTTCCAAGATTCTGAATTAAATGTCTCTTTATGGAAAACAAAGAACATGCAGAATCAAAGCTGTGCCAGTTTCTATTCTCTGATGCTTCATCAAAATTTCATTTTGAAACTGGCATTAAACTGTGTAAAATAAAAAACTGCATAAACAGTGAAATTTCATATCATGAAGAGTTTGGGTGGGGTAAATGTTATTCATTTATTCAGTATATTTCCAAGGAAAATACTATGAATCAATCAAAACAATGTTTGTTAGATGGATCACATGACCAGTGTGACTGTATAGTGCTATAAGCTATATAAGCTTCTTTCATTGAAAATCGAGCAGGTCTGGAGGATGTCACCCTGTTCCTGTTCCAGCTGAGATATAGAGGTGTTTTTTAATGGTTGCCGTGTTGTTGGTGCAAAGATGAAGGTTTGGAAGTGGAGATGTACGATCGGTCATTTCTGCTGTCAGTCATCATGGGAAATATCAAGTCTCTGTCCAACAAGAGTGATGAAGAGCTGGAGATGTTGGTGAAGACATTTTTTCAGATCAGATCATAACGATACTTGTGTACACCCACCCAATGGCTACTGTTGAAGATCCATCTGAAGTTCTCCATTAAGTCGTTGCTAGGATACAGACTAAACATCCTGAGGCAGTTTTAATGATATCAGGAGACTTCAATCATGTTTCCCTGATGGATTCACTGAGGGATAATGGTGGAGAGATGAACACTGAGGGTGGTGGAGGTCATTCTGGACGGCTCAGATCATCCACTTCATGGCACCTTGATGGACCAGGAAAGCAGCAGTGGTGGACGGCTCCTCTCTGTTTGCTGCAGGACGGAGAAATATAGAAGATCCTTTGTACCTTTATCCATCAGGCCTTTTTTTATTGTTCTGCAAATGGTGATGAGCTGACAGACAAATGAATTTCCCTTTGGGGATTCATAAAGTAATTTGTATCATATAAAATAAAGTGGAATCCCCTCTGTTTAGCAAATCCTATAATTAAGGGCGTATGTCATGCTAATGGCCGTTGTAGGCAGAAGTCAGATTAAAATGCTGTAGTTCATTTGTAATCAATAGCAGGCAGCTTATCTGTGTTCACAGGAAACTGGAAACAACACCTGCTTTTGCTGATAACAGCAGTCAGTATAAGTGATACAGATGGATTCTGTCTCAAAAGACCATACATTCACACTGAAGCCTGTAACGACAAAAAAATAAATAAATAAATAAGTAAAATATCATTTTCATCAGTCTGCACATGATGGATCTTGCATACCTTTGTTGATCTTCATATTTGTCCTGGATGGGATGTTTGTTGAGAGTGGCACAGTGACTTTTCAGGATCCATGTGGGAGAATGTCATTATATGATCCATCACTGTCAGTCATGCTGCTCCAGCTCCTCCGAGAGCCCATAGCGTTGACAGCTTTAAAGCAGCAAGACTAGTTTAACTTTCTTATTTAATATATTTCTGTGACTGTGTGTTTCAGTCTGTACCACTGCTCATTCCTACATCAGCAATTAGTGCAGCTGTAATGAGTGAGTGACATCGCTGAGGCAGTTGGCTGATTTTATGATGCCTCTCTTGACTCTTGTCTTCTTCTGTTACTGTTACATTCAAGCATGTTACAAATAAACATCCCGGTGTTTTATTTTATTTTATTTTCTACTTTTTATTTTTATTCTATTTTTTTAACCTTAGTAAAAAAAAAAAAAAACAGTGCACGCTCTGACTCAGACCTGACTTCCTGAGTGTTCAGTGTCATCATGTCAAGTCTGCAAGGTTGCTGGACTGTGAGGGGGTTGACATGTGCAATGGGATGGGTTCCATGTTTCCCTGTGTATTGTACTGTAGAGCCCTATTACATCAATAAAAAAATGGAATTAGCAAGTTTAAAATAAAGATGATACATGTCATTTATTCAGTCATTTAAGCATTGCTATGACTATATTGTGTATGTTATGCACGTTTCCAGAAAACATGGGGCCCGGTCTGCACCACCAATTGTTTTTATGACTGTATTCTATAGATCAGTGTTGACTGCTATTAAGAGATTTTTATTACATTACATTCATTTCTCCAAATTTCAAGTTACATGTGGCAGAATTTGGCTGAAATCAGTTCAGTCTTTCCAGTAAAGCTGTGTGTGGGGTTATCATTTTACAAGTTTAGTTAATCTTGTAAATATGGACGGTGACATTAAACCTCATGACTGAGTAGCCTGTGTTTTATGGACTGAAATGAGTATGTTTTGCCAATTTGTTACATTTTTAACAGCTGAAGCTGAATTATCCGAGAATTAAAAAAAAGATTGAAAATGAAAGTTTGCTGTGTTGTATAATATCACATTTCATTTAACTACAGAGTAGATCTGGCTCAGTATCAAGAAACAGCTGCATTAGATTATGGTCCCGACCACGATGCAGCTTTTACTGGCTGGCAATGAGTACAATTTCTCCAACTGTGACTAGACTCACCTGAGGGGATGACTAGACACACAGTAGGATTAGCTGACACACAACACCACACTCAACAGAGCCAGACTGATTACCAGATTGGATGGAGCTCGGCTGGAGTGCAATATATCAGTGGTGAGTGCTGGTTTGTGACAAAGAGACAGATTTGTGTCTGTGTAGCACTGTTGAAGCCAGAGTAGATGAGCCGACACTGACCCACAAAGCGGTAATCTGGAGAGAAGTCAGCCATCACAAGCTCTGGTGAATTCCTATTAAAACATTTAAAAAATGAAGACCAGTGAGATGTAACCATTCGAGTGAGGCTGTATTTAGAACAGCAAAACAAATGTACACCATTTTTCAATAATGACTTCAGTTCCTCTCATCCGCAAAACTTCTCCTTCACTGATGGCCAAGCCTTCGTCCACACTCCAATGCATTTTAGCTCCCAATCAGAAATTTTGTCTGTCCATACTAACGGCCCTTTTCTATTACACAGTTACAGCTCTACTCTACTCGGTTTTGGTCATTTTTCCATGATAGAGGACTTCATAGTACCTCCTCAACGTGGGTGTCCTCGTCATAGCAAGGCTGCTATGGTCACTCTGTTTAGCTCTCTTTTTTGGATCCTCTTGTCATCCAACAAACACAGTCGTCTGCACCTGGTTGACGGACCACGGTGTGGTTTTCCATACAGCAGCCATTTAACTTACACAAAGTCAATCAGTGGCCGGCAGTTGAGTGACCTCTAGGGCTGTCATAGTTAACACATTAATCACAATGCGATTCATTAAAAACAAAACAAAACACATACTTTTTTTTTTTAACTGCGGCCCATTTTTTCCTCTACTGTCCCACACTCCAGTCCAGTAGGTGGCAGTAGGGAACCTTCAAGTTGGTTGCCAACCGCCAAAAAACTCCATAGAAGAAGAGGCAAAATGTAAAATATCCTTTGATCTGTTATTGTCATTTATCCCTGTTCTGCTGCTTCTCTCCAGAAGTGACCACACAGATGTGTGTGTGTGTGTGTGAGTGAGTTACTATGGTTACTGTGATGCTCCCGTCCACCTTCCCGTTTTTTCTGCAACTGGATTTCCATTGGCTGGTCTGTGGCATGAAAGTCCTGGGCTGAAAAGGAGTCCCACTCTGGCCCTGCACATGTCACACCAAGGATCGTGCATCTGTAGAAAGATATTGTTGTTGTGCACAACACAGAGCTGCTGCTTCAAGGAAGCTAGAGGAGTTTTTTTTTTTTTTCTTTAATCACCTATTCATTCAGTTTGGGCAGGGGGCGGTGCCCCGTCTTACAGAAAACCTGCATATGTTGTTGCTCCTCTGTTCCTACACTAGAGAACTTGTTCTTCTTGTCACCAAACTCTCTCTCTGACATCTTCACTTGGGCTGATGTTTATATACCACTGGTATTCTGCATGTTTCTTATGCTTTCCATTCATATTGCTGTTATTTCAAGCAAAAAAGAAAAAAAAATGCGATTTATGCGATCAACTATAGCGATTGAAAATTTGAATCGTTTGACAGCACTAGTGACGTCACATTTTAGTATCGGCTCAGTTCGCTTGGAACCTTGGCTGAGGCGTTATTAAAAAAGTACCAGGTACTATTCCCAGCTGAAAATCAAAAAAGCGAGTCGAGCCAAGTAGTGCCAGTGGAAAAGGATTATAACAGACCTGAAAACACCACATTACCAGTCAAGACGATTGTAGAATTAAAGGTTTATTATACAGCAGGTCTGGCTTCTATATTAACACCCTGAAAGTATGAAAGCATTCAATCCACTGAGAAATCCACACAGCCAGGATTAGGTGTCTCTGACTGTTTACCTGAAAACTGCTATAATTTCCTCTTGTGATTGGCTGACACGGACCTGTTGTTGCCAGAGCTCCACACAGAAGCCACAAATACATTGTCCATTGGATCGAAACATCAAATAAAACACTGGAACATACTTGCAATTTGTTGCCTGTGTTGCTTTCATAAGTGCTCACTGATTGGGGTCTCATCAGTCAAAATGAACAGACGTGTGTGTGTGTGTGCAAGTGTGAGTGCGTGCGTGCATCATTGTCATCAATAGTATGTTGTTGTGATGCATTTTAAAGCTAAAACACAGTGTGGACCACGGTATGAACTGTGTTTGAAGTGCTTTCCTTGTGAGAGAGCAGCTGAGACAGTGAGGATATGAATACAGCTCTGATATTAATCAATGCCAGCTACTAGAAGAGGAAATGTACTATTTCTACTACTGTAGTATGTGAGAATGCTAATGTGAGTAGCAGTGAGACACAATCTGTCATACTCACAGAGCCGACACTCACCTGCTGTTATACATTAGAGATCTGTGTGTGTGTGGTCTGAACATGATGATTTTCTTTGCAGATGAAAATGACCAGGATCAATATATAGTGTAATAAATAGACTGTACGTGTATGTTACTGACTCAAGAGAGTGTATTTAGAACGACTGACAGGGTGAGCAATCTTATTCAGAGTTTGAGGCAACAGTGATGATGATTTGCTTGAATTTCAAGTGGGAAATGTCAAGTACAGCTCACAATCAGTTTTATATTTAATGACTGATTAACAGCTACTTTGTTGTTTTTGACACCTGAAGGACAAGGTGTGAATAAGTGCAGCTACAGCACACATTGTTATATGAACAATGGGTTAAATGACTACTTACAATGGTGGATGTGTCACTCTTACTCTAACTTGACTGCAGTTCCTCTCAGCTGTGTAGTTACTGCGGTAGTTAAGCTGTGTGTTTTATTTGCTGTGGTGATCACCTCTCTTAAACTGACAGAGAATTCAAATAATCATCTCTCAACAAATGCAAACTAATAATTATGTGGTGTAGATTCATTATTTTTATTTGATTAAACTGTCATATGGGATTAAAACATTTTATAAAGTAATAGTAAAGACAATAATAATCTTGCTCAAATTATGAGTAAAAACCTGTACCACTAACTTGCTCTATTGTTCCTTCAGTCTCTGACACTTTTCAATCTTCTCTCTGACCTGACTGTCAGCTGGGATTGCCATGTCTATCACCACTGCCCTCCTCTGCTCCTGGTCACCCACCACCACCACCACCACCACCATCACGTCTGCTTTGCTTAGCTGATTGTCAGTCTGGAACTTGACATCTCAGCTCTCTTGTTCTAGACCACTCTCTGTGGGGCGTCCCGCTGGGAGTCTGGGGACGTCTAATCCACACTGGGCGCAGATGTTCCTGTACACCATCCCACGTATTGGATTATGCACCATCTTGTGTGTTATATGGTAACATTCAGCATTTTGGATAATAATCATCACTGTACTCTGCAGGGTTCAACTGTGAAAATGTGTAAGTATTAAAGATGCTGGGCATGGGTGAAGCATTTCCATATTAAAGTAGAATAATGGCTATTTTCAACCTGGTTGAACTAGATACTCAATGCAGTTTGTTTTTGTCCAGTGGCATGTTCACATTCAGGCCCATAAACAATTAAACCAACTTGTGCATAGCCACAGGCTGGGTCAAGTCTTTGTGTTTATGGTAGCCATAGTTCATACACAATCTGTCTTGTTTATACCGTTAATATTTGGATATTAGACTATTAAAATATCACAGGAAGACTTACCACACTGTGGGCATTTCAGTTGCAGAGTTTGAATATAAAAAAAAAGAGAGCGAGAAATAAAATAGAATATTTAATAGCTTTGGAAACGAAAACCTCATGTAGTATTCATGACAGTTATGAAAATATCTCCAATTGCATCATGGCATTGTTGTACACAGTGTATTATAAAGAAAAGCCTTTAGATATAAGATGCAGGCCTCTATGAATAACAAAGTGACTTATTTTGCCTCTGGTTGAGAGTCTGAAGATAACGCATGGCACTTTGTTATCACTGTCCCCCTAGCATGGGGGGCAAACTCCTGAGAACCAGAAGAGAGAGGAGTGAAATCAAGTTCCTCTTGTAGATGCACATTGCCCACAAGAGCTTTCCTCTGAGTGTGGAGCAGCTGGAGTCAGAGACAGTCGAGTCATTTCTGCCCACTTATACCAAACAGCAATCATTCATTCACACCAGGTTCAACTGTGCACTCTGTTGAGGAGTCCTCCACCAGACAATGCCCACATTTTGGGTTTATGGATGTTCTATATCCAGAATACATTGGAGATTTGAATGGCAGAGAAGGGCCAAATTAAATGGAGTAGTGTAGTTTATGAGGTAGAAAAATGCTTTTGAATGAGGTCAGCTGTAGCTCTTAGGTTGGTGATTTAGACATAAGTTTTATCCAATGGAAAATAGATAAAGATAACTCAATGGACACGACTGGATTTGCTTAATACAGATGTAAACAGATTTTTTTTACTGGTCTGGATTTGATTGGCTTCAGTTTTCAGTCAAGTAAAGCAGAGGTTTCCCAGGGGGCTGTGGGAGAATTGAAGGAGAGGACAGACACAAAGGTACAGTATGGGGTGAAAGGGACATGTGCACACCAGTGTCCTAAAAACAACAGGAAGTCAGTTATTTTGGTTTGGCCTGTTTTAAAACACGGTCAGCTGTAGCTGCAGCACTGGTCATGACACAGAGTTCAAATGAGCTGTGGCCACTCTATAGTCTATTAGGGCCCCCAAGACAAAAGGGACACAGGCAGTCGGCCCATTAAACTGACCAATCCCCAGCCAGACAGTTGTCCACGTGGGTACCTGACCATCAATCAATGATCGCTATTGATTTTAGTCTAAATGACTTAATTTAACTCTTTAAGTTTGATTTGTTTTGTCAAACTGTACAGTTACTATGCAACAGTCTGCGTCAGTCCTTGGGGGGCTGGTCTAACAGCCAGGGGCCCCCAGCAGTTTTCTACTTTGTGCACGTCTGCAAATAAGACACTTAAAATCTCTTGGGTGCTACCATTTGCATCAAAATATCAGACAGCTTGTTTGGATCATAAACCAATCAAATGTGAGCAAATATGAACTTGACACACAGTTTTAGATTCAGTGTGACTTACATTATCTGATTATGATCTGATTATCTGATTGTTGTTGCATCACTGATCATCAGTCAGGGTTGAGAAAGGACAACCAATAAATATATAATACCAACACAGCTAGGTAATAAGTGAAACTGTTACATAACTACCATGTAAAAGCACTGATGAGGCTCTTTCCTCAGAATCCTCATGTTTTTAAGTTTTGATCACAGTTGCAGTGATCCCTTGACGAATGTCTGCACATCCATGAGTACAAGAACTTTTAATAGCTAATTCAGCATACATTTAAATCAGTCAAATTTAACGCCCAGGGAGTCTGAATATATGAGGGTGACGGAGCATAAATATATGAATTACTGTGATGCCTGAGCAGAGTGACAGAGGGCCATAACTTAAACAAACAGCAGCGCCACTGATGGGCCAACTCCTCTGCAGTAAGTCGACTCTGTCCTCATAATTTGTGAAGGAAGACTAATACGATTCTGTCTGTGAGCCACACCTGTCCACATGCACGCTCTCCCCCCCCGTACATGTGCTGTCTGGTGCATATGTTCCTGTGTTGAGCAAAAACTCTTCCCCTCAATGTCACCTCTGTTAATGTGTGTGATTCTAATGTGTGTAATTCCACTTGACACACATTCCCATGCATGACTTCCTTGGTGGCACAATTTGTACCTTGACTGTCAGCTCACATGCCATCAAACCTTTTTTTTTTTTTTCTGCCATGAAATTCGTCATCTTAATCTCTCTCTTCTCTCCCTCTGTTTCTTTCACATTCCCTCTTACTCACACACAAACTAGCACACACACCCTGAAGGACATGAATCCCTCTGCGCTAACACAACTGGCTGAGTTATGTGAGGCAGTTGTGAGTTATGACACCTTCAATTATGTATATGTAGCAGCAGAAATTGTGTGTGTGTGTGTGTCTGTGCGTGTGTGTGTGCACAGCATAAATCAGGCTTTCTTGGGAATACTGATTTCAATTTCAAATTGTTCCCTGGAACGCTGTTTAAAGGAAGACAGCTTATCAGTAACGTGGGAAAATCCCTCGCCAGATTTCTGATGAACGCAGCGTTGCTCTTTTGCCTTTATTTACTGCTCTTTTCAGCTTCATTAAAACAGCTTTGCTGAGGCTCAGTCATCACGATTCCCATCATGCAATCACTCTTGCGCCGTTTCCTCATTTATTGTCTTTTTCTCTGTGTTTTGCATAGAACTCATAACATGCAATATGAACATTGTTTAGGTCTGCCCTCCTTCTCTCTCTCTCTTCTTGGAAAATGCTCTGACTTCTACCTTCTACCTCAGTGTACTGCCGCCAGGAAGCTCCACATTAGGCAAGGCAGGCAGGGCAGCTTTATTTATATAGCGCATTTCATACCAAGGGGCAACTAAATGTGCTTTACATAAAAACAAAACATTTAACAGAAAGAATGGGAAATGGAAGAATACACAAAAACAAACAACTTTTAAAAAATAATTAAAACCCCAAATTGGAAAAATTGGAAACATTAAACATTAAACAATTAAAATCAAGAAAATGGAACACAAGAAAGTACAGGAAAAAGAGAAAAAAAAAAATATATATATGTGTGTGTGTGTGTACTAGAATAAAAACTAGACTAAAATAGAGAATAAAATATGAGTTTGCAGCATGAAATATTGATTTGTATTAAAATAATTAAGAGGACTTACAGTGCAAATCCAAGATTAAG
>OMNW01029299.1:0-15284 GCA_900303245.1 Selene dorsalis | reverse complement strand
GTGTCCTGCAGACTGACCATCTCCGCCTCAGCAGTGGTGGAGATGTGAGTGTGTGAGGAGGATAATGAGAGCTGCAATCGCTTAGTCGCACACTCTCCTTGGGAAGGGCCGACGGTAACACCTGAGTGGTGAGTGTGCAGCACAGTAAAAGTGGATTTGCCTGCTCTGAATCTGGACTTTGTCTTGGATCCAGTGTGTGCTGCAGGAAGAAGCTGGATTTCAATGTTTCCAGCTGTTTTTCAACACACTACTGCTCATATTAGCAGTAATATGGTGATTGTGCAACTTGCCACCAAGACTAGCATCAAAAACCTGCAGCCACACGGCCCTTTGTGGAATAGTTTGGAGATGCCTTCTGCAGGGTAATGGGATTGTTAGCTTTTTGTTTTTCTGCCGTCTAGTGGTCCAAAATGTTCATGAAGTTGCAAGTTCCAACACTTTTGATGAAACATTAATTTACGCAACGTTCTCCCTTCTTTAAGTAGACGTTTTTGACCAAACTTGAGGTCCTGTCTTTTTAAGGTGACAAAATCTGAAGGAGTCCCTTGTCGGCCAATTAAAACTGGGTGCTGAGGGAAGGATGAGCGTGAGAAAGCAACACGTGTTTCTGCTCTGCAACATTTCTAAACATCCTGACTCAGTGAAATGGATGGAGAATAGGTCGGCTCAGCGCAGCAGCAGCAGCAGCAGCAGAAGGAGCAGAATCCATCCTCGTAATTTGAGTAAAAAGCACTTTGGCTTTGAAACACGTTGAGAGTCAAACTTCCTGTAATTGCTCTCAAATATCGAACAGGCTGACGTTTCCCTCAAGGCTCTGAACTCCCCATGAGTAAAGACAAGACCATGAGGAGATGGAAAATAAAAACAGAATAGTCCTCCCTCCAGTTAATGCCTCTGCCTGCTAGCACTCAACCTCCTCCATCACCCCACCCCCCCCTTCCAAGTAGCAAAGCCCTGAGCTGAGGTTTGATCCATCATTACCATAGATTACTCTAACATTCACAGATGCTGCCTCCACGGACCAACTGCCTTTTGCATGCAACACGACACTTGTTTCTGTTTATCTCACAGCGACAGACACAGGAGGCCAAGTGAAAACCAAACTAAATACAGAGCAGCTCTTTAATTACACCACTTAATGTATGCACAGGAAAAATTAGTGGAAAATTTGATGCTGAAAATGAACTAAGGCATTTTACATAAGTACTGATTTGTAATGAAATTGAGTGTTATTCCCTCAAGAATTAATTGTCTGTTTAGAATTAGCACCGTCAGTTTTGTAAATCCATTCTGACCTACATACTCGGTGTGGGAGGCTCGGTTCTAATATGTAATTAACAACAAGCGCAAAAGTAGTTAACAACTTTTGTTTTTGGGAAAGTGGAGGAACAATTTAAAATTTTTATAGCCTCACAGAAAAAAGCCAGAAAGTAGTTTTTGGAATTTTAAAAGTGCCACTTTACAAATGGATTTAAGGATGCTGGCTCCTTTGGGGTCACCTTTGTGTCATGTGCTCATCAAGGTGTTACAGGAAGTAGATCTCCCTTGGTGATATTGTATTGCAAAGCCACAGAAAAACAACGAGCTAGGAAGTATGAAGACGTGCTTAAGGGTAGTGGCTTAAGAGTCGAAAGTCTGAGAGGCAGTACAGTGAAGTTGTATTATTCCCACCCAGAAGCAAGTTTTTCCCAGACTTTTCAGACCTTTCTTGATCGTAGAGATCACTTGTGGATCTCTAAGGGTGCTTTCAAGAATATGACACACCCACTGATGATGTCATGGTTCCCAGGGAAGAACCAACTATTTTTTGGTTCTCTTTAGAACCGACTTTTCATGTTCCAAACCTGTTACTTCTTCAATCTGAACGCGCCAGCCAGTTCAAAATTGGATTGAGAGGAACAGACTTATTTAAGAACAATGGAATGGGCTTCACTGGTGGAGGGATGGAGATATGGTGGTCATGATTTAAAGTAATCTAAAAGGAATGCATGCCAAGGTGTTTCTGATCGACCTTGTCAGGTCACATTTTGTTGGACTGCAGAAAACAAATAAGGGAGAGAAGTACCTAAGAGTGAGTCCTTGAGATGGATAAGACATCAAGGAAATGTCTAACCTATCTTTTGAGCTTTTTAGTCTTATCGACATGGGGTCTTTTGAAATTAGACATAAAGAAATTCGGCAACCCCCCCAACTGTGAGCTGGACCCAGATAAAGTGGTAGTCAATAGATGGATAAAATGGTGGGAAAGTGTCTTTCCCGTGGCTTTAATAAGACGCTGTAAGGTCAGTTCATTCCAGAGAAGGTGCTCTCAGACTTGGGATCACACTGGCCTAATGCAAAGAGAAGGAGTAATGGTCATAACAACCAGCGTGAAACACCTGTCATTCTTTGGGGTTTTGGAAACAACCCTTGCAGAGTGCCTTCATAACGACTCAGGACCTGCTTCACTGCATGCTCTCATTTACATATTTGTGCCTGCTGTGAGATTCAGGTTTGTGATCCAGTGCAGTGAATGTGCTGATGAAAAGGCACACAACTGAAAAACAGAGAGAGAGAAGCCGAGTAACTCCTGTGTTACTAGGATCACTGTTGTTAGATAACTCACCAGCTTTGATGCAAAACAGTCAACAAATCAAACGTTCTGCAGTACGTTCTGTGTCCCACAGTGCTTTTAGATGTTTGTTATTGTTGTTGTACAAGTTACTGTTTAGCTCCATTTGTTGGCTTGAGAAAATGGACCCCCAATCTTGGCACGAGGTTTGATGATGGAAAGGGCAGAGAAAAGTTTGTTAAGCTGATGTTGCAGATGCCTGATGCCAGTTGCATAATGTTTAATCAAAGTGACACCAGCAGATCTGATGTGGGTACCCACACTTTGACGATGTGCACCAATCAAATTAGGGGCAGCAGATGGAAAACATACCTGCTGTCAAGGACGTTAATCATGCAAAAACCGAGGCTATTCATACACTTGAGCTGTGATGGATGAGACATGATGTTACATTAAGCATTGTTCTGCTTGCTGGTATCAATGCATCATTTTAATAAGATGGTGCTTTTTGTCATACAATTAGATTTCCTGAAAGTCTAATGTGAGTGAAGCAGCAGGGGATGGATGATGTGAGCATATGTCCACCAATTAAAGTAATTAAAATATCACTGGGCATGGGTGTGTTGGGAGTTATTGACTTAGTCAGAGCTCTTGGTTGATGGAAAGTGTATAAAATGTAAAGTGACACCAGTGGCTTGGAAGTAACATGCCTATCAGTGTTGTCAGGATTAGGACACTGAAACACTTTGGTTTGGTTTGGGAAAAGGTAGTTTTGGTTAAGAATTAAATGAGGTTTTCTGCATCACACTACACTTCATCAACTAAAGTAAAATACATTTGGTCTATGTAGGATATCAGCCTAGGTTGTAGCAGGCTGCTTTAACAACAGTTTCTCTCTGGGATCAATAAAGTATGAAACTGTCTGCCTACTTTGGAAAAGAGAGAAGCAACTAAACAAGCCCTGAGGCCTTTTAACTGAAGGTAACTGACTGTGATTTTTTAAAATTTGTACTCACTTTTATTCCTGACAGGTCAGATTACAGAAGCTCGCTGTTTTCTGTTTTTCCAAAGAGGGCTGCAGCTTTAGTTCTACACCCTGGAGATAAGAAGAAAAAACAGTTGAAGTTAAGCTGTCTTTCATGCTTTAACTATATTCTCATGAATGTGAAATGTAAAAGGCAATTTAAGCATCAATAATTTGTTAACATTCAGCTTCCTTATCTAACAACCAGGAATCCAACAGGTGCGTGACTGAACCTGAGTCAGGGTCAGATTCAGTCTGGTTTCCTTTCACCTCATTTCACCTCTGACAAAATGACATAACTTGAATTGTATCATGATGAGTGAATGAATTCACAAGTTATCATCTCATCAGTTTGTTTTTTATTAGTTTGGTCGGTTGACTTGTTGGTTGGTTGGTTGGTTAGTTGATCGGTTGGTTGACTTGTTGGTTGGTTGGTTGGCTGGTTGGTTAATTGGTTGGTTGGATGGTTGGCTGACTGGTTGGTTGGTTGGTTGGTTGGTTGGTTGGTTGGTTGGTTGGTTGGTTGGTTGGTTGGTTGGTTGGTTGGCTGACTGGTTGGTGGCTTGGTTGGTTGGTTAACTGGTTGGTTGGTTGATAGTGTGACAGACCGACCCAAAGGTTTAGGAATAGCTGCTCCACTGGATGATTTTGTTTTTCATCAAGTGAAAACATTGGGGCAATAAAAATGTTTATTGTGATTTTTATTGTGTGTATTGTGAGGCAAGTTAATTAACCTAAACACGGTCGCAGCATGTCATCCGTCTGCCGAAAAACAATCATTTAAATTGTCAATAAAATTCATGTTTAACTCCTCTCTGTAGGATTTTATATTTGCCATAATTGTCACACAGCTGTCACTGTTGTATTAAACACAACAAATAAGCCGTCGTCAAACAGAGAGAGAAACTCTGTCAGTTCTCAGCAGGGAAAAAACAACAACTGCAGGCTGTCATTAGTTTTACAAGAGGAACAGAGAATCTGCCAGAAAAGTCAAGGACCCACGAGCACTTTGACTTCTACAATCAGAAGAGGCATCTGACTGAGAAAAGACTGATCGAACCGGTCTCAGTAACACAATCAAACAAACTTCCTGTGAGTGCCTCCAGCTGCTGGAGCAGAGGGAGACAGAGGTTCACAGCTGGATGTGGTACAGCTGATTGAGAGTCGGAGGAAACACTCGAGCAGCAAAGACTCCAGGGCTGTTGACTTCAACACTAATAACACGTTTCTAATAAAAGATGTCCTCTGAGCTCCCAGTGGAGCTGTCAATCAAATGTGGATGGAGTTAACAGATTAAACACACACTGCACAATCCTCAACATCTTCTATTTGTGTTCGTGTTTGCATAAAAATAACAACCTGGTCTCACATTAGTTTGTCCAGGTACTTGAACTGTGATGAACTGCTTTGTGGGTTTTTTGTTGTAGCAGCACAACTTTTGTAAAAGAAAGTTAATGTTGTGGATTTTCAGCAGTTTTTAAGTATTAAAACTTTGTGGTTTTGTAGTGTTGAGCTCTCAGGGCCACCATAATGAAAAGTGCTTTTCCTCAGTGATGTTTCCAGGAGCGTGTTGGTGGGTGGAGGTCTGGGTGGAGGAGGGTTTGGATTAAAAAGTGCAAACTCCTTGAGGCCATTAAACCTCTCATTCTCCCTCTGTCCTCGGCTGCTCCATCCACTTCCTGCCTCTGTGGTGATCACTAACTCACCTTCTTCCCTCAGCTTTTCCAGCTCGACCCTGTATCATGGTCACATATCATCTTATCGCCGTTCTTCTGTTTATCCGTCCATCACTCAGACTCTTTCCTGGCTCTGTCCTTTTCTACATCATCATCCTGCTGAACTAAACACCTGATGTAGAGTCAACCAGCTCAGCACTCATGTTTTTTTTTTCTGACCTTGTTGCTGCTGCCGACGTCTCAGTTTAGCTTTTGTAGAATAACAGGCAGGAGCTGCTCAGTCATTTTTATTAGAGGAGACAGTGATAATAAAGGAACTCCACCTCCCCCTGTTGTTTTTCTGCAGTTTCTCTCTGTTCTCTCTCAGGCTGAAACTTTTTCTCAAGTTGAAATTATGATGGGCTCAGTCAGATGCTTGTTTGCTTCCATTCACACGTCTCTGGGTGAATTTGCAGCTGATTGCTCCACACCAGTCTTTGACTTCACATGCAGCCTATGAAACCAACTTAATCTGTGCAGCAAAACTTTGTTCAAACCCACACAACTTCAGACTTGGTTCATATTTCAGTGGTGATCCCAAAGTTTCTTGAGATGCCAAATTATGTCAGGCTGAATTTTGAGCAGATGTCCGTAAAATTATGCACAAGACATGCAGAACATTTTTCATTTGATAAAAATGTGGATTTTTTTTTAGGATTTTACTCAGAGTAAACATCATATAGCTTCAATTAAAAGATGGGACAAGATGATACAGAATATTTTAGCATCATAAAAGATGATTTTACAACCATAAAGTTACAGGAATTAAGCAGAGAAAAGACGGAAAGCAGCTGCCGAGAGGCTGAAACTAATGAAGCCTCCCAGCTGATGCCAGTGTGTGACTGGCTTTAACTTAATACACTTTCTCCTGTGCTCTGTGCAGTCCATGGACTCCAATTTAAAACTTTAATTGTGTTTACAGTAAGTACAGTGAGTCAAAGCTCAACAAAGGTATTAGCATCTCATTTTTATTCTCCATGTGCATCTGTCAAGGACTTTGATGCAAAGTCATTCAGGAGAAGCTGCAGAAAATATGAATCAGAATGAGATATGAGTGAACTTCACACTTAAATATTGAACATCACTGCCTCTGCACAGTTACTGAAACCTTATAACCCAGTTAAATCATATTTTGTGTTGCATTTTGTGTTTCCTCAGTCATACTTTAAATAAGTCATCACAAAAGTTTGAAGGAAAGTCCTAAAATAATGCAAAATCTTGTGATCTTGGTGAATGACTGCAAACAGTGTGATCACCATGTGAGCCTTCACTCACAAGTTTCTCTCCAAAAATGAGAAACAAGACTTTCACACCACGAAACTTCAAGTTAAAGTGTCTGAAATCACCAGATGAAATCATCACAGTTACCAGGGGCCTTCCTCTTGTCCAGGGTCGGTCCATGGCAGCAGGTCAAGCAAAGTCATTCTGCAAAGTTTTCCAGCTTCTTCCAAGTGTGCTCTTCCAAGGCCAGATCAGAAACATAACTTCAGCATCTTCTGGGTTTGCCCCAAGGCCTCATACCAGTAGGGCAGACCTTTAACACTTCATAATCAGACGCCTGAACCACCTCAAGTGACAACTTTCAACATGAATGTATGGCGGTCCTACTCTCAAGCTTCCTCCTGATGTTCGACCTCCTGACCTGGTCCCAGATGCCCTGCAGAGGAAACTCATTTCAGCTGCTTTTATCTGTCTTTCAGAGTTTGTGACCAGTGATAAAGGTCAGAACAAAGGTCAACTGGTAAATCAAAAGCTTGGTCTTTCTGCTCGGCCTCCTCTTCACCACCATCATTGTCCAGAACAACGTCCACCACTGCTGACGCTGCACCAATCCACTTCTACATGATAACATTAACAGGAGAAATCATTCAAGCAACTTATCACCTTAGTCTCCTTGTAATTAAAAGAAAGATATAGTATTGGCACAGAATAGCTCCAGTATACGTGTTGCTAACTCGGCCTTAAAGCCGTTCTGACCATAAAATCATTTCACTGCTTTTGGTTTCAGCAGAAATTTAATCAGATTTAAATGTTTTGTCAGAGACGAGTCGCTAATTAAAAGTTAATGTGATGAGGTGACATTTTGTGAGAAAGTGGTCAAGTTTAAGCCTAAAACAACTGTCATCAGCATCTTTAGTTAATAAATGTACCAGGATCAGTTGTGTGGGTGGATGAACATTGAGTGTGACCTCCCCAGCTTTATCCCCTCTTTGTCTCCAGCTATCCATCTCCATCTTCCTGTTCAAATAAGCCTCCCTGTTTGCCTCCATCTTTTATTCATACAGCAGACCCTGCAGTCCTCCGGCTGGCCTGCTGCCATAAAGCTCCAGCAGCAGACATGCACTTCTAAAAGATGGAGTTATACAGGAACAATTCGGGGGGTGAAGAGAAGTGGGGGAGGAAGTGGGAAGTGGGCTGCTGGGCAGAGAGGGCAGGCTACCTGACAACTATGAGTGACAGAAACCTGAGACACTCGCTGACAAAATATGAGATGATAAGAACAAAAGTTCCTGACAGGAAGAGCTGGTAACTCAGGGGGCTCCAGGTTTGGCTTGGTTTTTGTTTTTGACAGAATCTCAAGACATTATGTGCAGGAGCAACTTACTGTAATTTCAAAATAAAGCTCCTGCATTGTTGGTTTGTTTGTTATTTGTGGGAATATATTTGCACATGTCCATTTTTTCCCCTTTTTTAAGAGGGAACAGCTCTTAAAACCAGATGGATTTCAACCTCGGGAGCAAATTCCTGATTTTTTTGTCACTACTCACATTTTGGGGGCAGGAAGGCAAACACCCAAGTATATGTTAAAGAGCCTTCAGAAAGTGATATTTCCATAATATGTCCCCTTTAAGTCTGTAAAGTCCTCTGAAGTCATAAGTGGCAGGGGGCGGCCTGTCCAATCAGGGACAAAAATTGCGAGTTTCATGTGTTGTTGACATTTCAGTCAAGGTGTTGATGTTTCTGAGGTGGAGGATAAGAGATTCACCTCCTCCCAAGTTTTCCACATTGTCATTGCAGCTTTGCACTGATATTTAAATGTGTCACTTCTTATCCCACATGACAGAAGCAGCATCTCTGACTGAAACCTTTTAATGGTTGAACACATTCCCTTTGTGAACAGGGGGAGACAGATGACAAAGAGCCGGGGGGTCAGGAGGAGGTGCGTCTCAAGCTGACGTTATGAGTCAGACCTGAAGGACTGGATGCGATTGTGTTTAATTAAAAAGATCCGCCTGCTTTTTCAGGTCGGCTGCGTTCTGGCTTGTCGTTCTATTGTTTGTGCCAAATCTGAAAAGCTCCTGCACAATGGACAACGCTGGGAGCTTTCAATAAACTTCCGGTCTGCACCTGCACTGCAGCACTGACATGTGTTCATGGCCTGATGAGTTGTTGCGTCTGGTTTTCAAAGTGAGACAATAAACTGAATACAGATGAGCAGTTGAACGTGTATCAACTTTTCTTCATTAACTTTTCGAGAAACATTTTGCTCTCCTACTTCAACATAGAGATTTGTCGGTGCACTTGATCAAGGGGCGACTGAAGTTTGAAAATAATTCAAGCATACGAACATCAGAGTGCTACTGTTGTAGGCTAATGTTGTAGGCTAACCCGACTTGTTGTTGTAACGGCCAGATACAGTATGGATCAATCAGTTCAAGTGTTGTGTGTTTGTTTTTGTACTCATGAAATCCAGCAGCACAAAATCAGATTGTTGAACATACTGGAGTCTTTCTGTTTGGGTGCAACATGTCAGCGCTAAATCAATCAGGAGTGAAGTGAAGATTTCAGTATTTTTAGTTTCAAATTTTTTTGTCCGACTTTGTAATTGTGGCTGTTTTTTGAATCAGAGGCCAAATCCTTCACAGGCTGCATCTGGAGACCGTTTAACACAAAGCAGCATGAAGGGTAACTAAGAACCTGATCTCAGCTCAACAGCAAATGGTACAGCAGCTTTAAATCCTCGAGTTTTCTGTCTTCCACAGATCAGACCCTCTCTTTTCACTCTGTTCATTATGGTTTAAAAGGGCCACACCATTGAAGACGGCATCCTCCGTAAGCTGCAGCTTCTGATATGGGACGCAGCCTATATGTATGAGGAGGTAGTTAATGGTGCAGGAAAGGGGGTATATAGGCTAATGCAAATCCAGGAGCTGAAAGAGGCGGTTTGTCACGATGCTATCAGCATTCACACATCCACCAGTCTTGTTTATTAACTTGCCTTCACACTTTGCTTTGCACATCGACTCAATGAGCATCTTAACAAATACAGATAATCCAACCATCCATCCTCCCACCTCAACAGTCACAGCTTTAAATCTCTGTTCATCAATCCGCTCATTATCTCCTCTCTGCAACCCAGTGAAGCACAAGCTAATTTAAGGAGCGCAGCCTCATTTTAAGTGACCAATCAATAGGAGACTAAAGTAAATCCAGCCCAATAAACCCAGTCTGATGTGTCACTATGGGGCAGTGGCCATAGTGCAGGTTGGGTAACTGTATCACAGCAGCAGCACCACAGGCCAGGAAACATCTGTCAAGAGACAACGGCTCCTAATTTGATCCTTATAGTGACAGGATTAAAGTCACAGTGATGAACTGTATCACAAAGTGCCTCTGAGAAAACACAGAGAAGTTAATCCCCATCATGACACTTGTTATGTCAAAGCAAACTCAAGCCTTTGCACCAGCCACAGTCACTGGGCCTTGTTACCACCATAGAACAACACAAGACATACACAGACACACAAAGGGTTAAACATTTGGAAAAAAGTTTAAAATAAAGGCTGGTGAATTTTTTGAAATCTTGATTTGTAGCAGCATGTACAACGTGTCAACTAGAGAGACACTTTCGGAAATTTAAAATCTTCGCTTACTTAACAGCACAGGCCTGCAGCTACACTTCTTACAAACTATCTCCGTGTATGAAGTTGAAGGAATTGGGGAATTTGGCCAATCTATGCACAGAAGGTCAGTTACCATTGAATCCCAGAGCTACGTGGGAAGATTTGAATGATTAATGAAGACATCAGCCCTGTGCAGGATTGTGGAGGCCTGAGTTGGCAGCTCTCCGGCCAGTGAGTTGGTCTGAGCAGGTGGTTAAACTCAGTCGCCCATAAAAAACCACCACACATCACTGCACAAGTTCTGGGTGAAGTAACTCTACATTGCATAGTGAGTTGGTTGAGCGGGGCACTAACTGTTGCAGTGCTCAGGTCGACTTCCCTGCACATATTCTAACTGTTTCTGCACTTTGCGTTTCTGGAAGTGGTTTTTGATGACATGTCGACCAAACTGGTGATGTTAAAATAATCAATCACCAGTCCAGACAGTTATGGAGGAACGTCCACGCTGTTGCTTTCCTTTGATTGCTTCTGCAAATGGCTCCTTAATCAATCTGCTGAATGGGTCAAATGGTATTACTGCTGATTAGATGGACCTGGCTCGGCCTCCTAAAACACAACATGTCCTTGAACTCACTCCTCATTCACTTTCTCTCAGTTATTTCTGCCCCCATCTTTCTAACTCCTTTCTTTTCATCTATCACAGGTTCATTTCATTTTTGTCTGCTGCTCTTCCTTTTTCATCTCTTTGGAAACCATTTCATTTCCTCTCTTGTGTTCCTCTCATTTGATTTTCAGTCATCTGTCATGTTTTTTCTTTGGCAAAAACGCAGGTTGGATTCATTGACATTGTCAAACATCCTCTGCTAATGTTGTCCCGTAGGATTCGGGGATAGAATAAGGTCATTTCTGTGATGAACCTTCTAACGACAGGTCATGTACTTATGGGTTGGTAAGGGTTGGTCACAGTCATACAGATTGTAACAGTACATTCTGTATTGGATGTTCATTTACCATCTCAACATCAGTCCAAACGGACCTCTGAACTTGCAGCACAGGTAGCGTCAGGTAGCTGTATCTGATCGTGCTCATAAAACCAACAGCTTTGTTCAGGTGTGCAAACAGGGTTTGAACTTCTCCAGTAGGTCTTCAAACTAGTGCAACAGGGCCGTCAAGAAACAACCTGAAGTTAGTTGTTGTTACTGTAGTTTCAGCTGATGCTTCCACATGGTCCGTTTGTAAACGATTCCTGCAGGTAGCATCAACTTACACTTTCCAAAGATGTCGTCACCCCCAGTCTCGCAGACAGTCGGCTCATTCAGGTTGTTGCTAACGCTGCCACTTTGCCAATGTGAACAAACAGGCAAAAGATCAATAAATATGGCTTCCACTTTGAAAAACCCTGGTAAAGTTTAGATGCAGCACGTCCTTTGGTTTATGCAGCCGTAAGCTACATTCACACCACCTTGTTTATAGGGATTTTTCTTTATCCATGGAGTGTTTCCTCATTCACTTCAGTCCATAAAGCCACATAAGGCTGAGGGCACTACATTGTCCCCACACGGCGGCAAAGTGTGTTTAATAATAATGAGATTTTAGCAGAGGGGTGAACAGAGGTAATCAGTCGGTGAGAAAGTGGAAATTCTTCCTTGCAAGGACAGACAAGTAGCAGAGCTGTAGAGCAGTGGCAGCTGGGGACGACGGCCCACTTAGAAAACAGTGTGGTGAAGTGGAGAATTGAGTGGACGTCTTTGAGCGCTGGAGGTCAGAGCCAAAACACGCCTCTTTTTGTTACACTGACGAGGGCTGCAGCAACATTAACAACAGGTTGAGGTCAGAGAGAGGTGGGAAGTACATGACCGATATCATTCAGCTGTTTTCTCTCATGATGAGACTTTATTTATCATTATGTTCCCTCAAGTACAACATTTTCTTTCCTCCCTGTCTCTGAACATTAATCCTCACTACAAGGCAGCTCTGATGGTTTTTCATATTCTGCAGCGCTGCGGTACGTTTCACAGTCAAATGCCTGCACTGCTTCACACAGCCATTCAGATTTCATAAGACACTGAGAAAGAATCAGGGGGGGAAATGTTGAAGATACTGAGACAGGGACTACATCAAAAGAAAGATTGGAAGTGATTGTGTGATGGAAATGGAAAGGGAGAGAAAATGGATAAATCAGCAGTCTTCTTGTCTGAGCTGCTCGTTAGAAAACAGGCAGATGGATGAAGAGTACATGTGATCTCATGTCTGTTCTTATGTTCTCAGTCACAGCTCGTCCCAGTCGTCGCCCTGTTTTACCAGCAGCTCTTCGGGACTGCGTTGACTGATGAATCTGCTCTTCCCCAGTCCACCTGACCCAGGACCTGAATCAGACCAGGTCCAGATCAATCATGTATTTGAGGGTGGTCCAAGATGATGCAGGTTGTTAACAACAGTAGGTTTCTACTGCATATGTGCTCACTGCTCATCACCATGTCGAAATCCTCTTTTAGTAGTTGTCTGGATTTTCCCTGGACAATGACGTCTTCACTCTTTATTCCAGCTGCGCAGGCCTGATTGGCTCTGGTTGATTCTCCCACTGTCGGTCAGCGAACACAACTCAGGATCCACATTAGTCCCTGAAAACACCGTAGATGTGGGCAACGACGTAGATGTCTGGAACGATGGGATTTTATTTTCATCTTTGAGAGAAAAGCTCAGAATCTGATGGAAGATTTAGGAAACACTGAGGAAAGGAGTCCACTTCTGTTTATGGAGAGGAGAGATGATAGAACTATTTGAAATGAATACAGAGACCGACAGTGAAAAAGAGGCTGAAAAGGAATATCAAACTGATGGAAAATGGAGATGAAAGGTGAAGAAGACAAATACAAAGAGTGTGGTTCACCACAGTGTTGATGAATCATCTGCATCCAAGGTCGACAGAAACGTGTCCTCACATCAGCAGCCGAAAAAATATCACCAATAACCACAGAAAGACACAGCTGGAAAAGAGAAGGAAAGTAAATATTATCAAAGACAAAGAGGAGAAGGAGGAGGAAGGACAGAGGAAAGGAAGAGGAGAAGGAAAGAGTAATGAATATAGAAATTAAAATGCAGCTAAACAAGAACAAATGATTGACAGAAACCAAATTGGACAAAATGACAGAGGTCCAAAAAAAAAAAAAACTGTAAAAGAAGAAGAGGAGAGTGGTGTGATGGAGGGATGAGACAAAAAGAGGGTGACACACACAGATCAAACCAACCCAAAGCTGCCTGGTTATTGAACAGAGAGGGAAGCTGTTCACAGCGAGCGGCCGGGGGAACTTTAAGTTTAAAAAGAGCAGCAGACAGCCCTTTAGCCACCGCTCACTCCTGGGAGACTTTTATTTTGAAACACGATCACAGAGGTTTCAGAGAGGTAACTGCCTAGGGACTTTTACTTTGAGACCAGATCACAGTGCTCTCTGTCACAGCCGTGCTGATGGATTAATCCCTGCTCTGTCTGCTGAACAATCTCCCAACGGGTTTCCTCTGACAGTGAGCAACAACGCTTACTTTTAGGTCCAGAAGACATGAATGACATGTTGGGAGAGTATGAACCCAGTGGAGCTCTGATCTACTGACTCAGGTCAGATAGTTGAGCACAGAGTTCAAACCAGACACGGTGAAGCAGCATTTAGTTATTATGCTGCACACAACTGGAACAAACCAGCAGAACTGAAATCAGCCCCACCTTTAAATCCAGGTTAAAGACTTTTCTCTTTTCATGTGGTTATGGCTGAGCTCTTTTAAAGAACCTTATATCTTAATATGAAAACTCATATTTTATGCTCTACCTTAGTCTAGGTTTGATTTTAGTATATAAACATCTTCTCTCTATATATTATTTTTTCTTGCTTTTAATCTTGATTTTAATTGTTTTTAATTGTTTTGTTTTGTTGTTGTTAAATATGAGGATTGTGTTAGATTACGTTTTCTAAGGAGCATTAAACACAATGTGTAGTCATAAAGGCTGAAACGATGGTACTGTAAACATGTCTCCACACAGAGAAAGGCCTTATGGGTAACTTGGTTTGTAAAGGCTAAGGCTGAGTCACTTGAGGATTTCTGAATGATTTCCTCAAACGTGTATTTAAAGTGTCAGAGTCCTCGTTATGAGTCCATGACGTCAACATTCATAAAAGCCATAACTAAAGACAGTTTCACTCTTTGTCCTTCAAGCCCTGAGTGTGTGACGGTGGTCCGTCATCAGAGAGTTAAGAACACACTCATACATACACACTGTATATGTGCTCCATTTCCATAAACAGGAAGTGGGATCTGACAGGTCAATGCTGCCACCTGCTGGTCAACAACAGAATATGTTTCACAGACAAACTTATCTCTCAACTTTGTGTGATCAAGATCAATTTCAGCTTGTGTTTTTGTCAGTGTGGTCACAGTTTAAGCAATTAAGGTCCACAAATAAAACAAACTGAACACAGTGACCCAGTGAGAAGATTCCATACTTCCAGCCTGTGATGTGCGATGAGGTCAGGGTAGGCGGGCGGTCACAGACCAAGATGGGAGTATGGGGGGGTCGGCACCTCAGACAGCTCATCGTGCAAAAATGTCACAAATGTCACGAAAAATGCTAATTAAATTGCTTTACAAGGTTTATGCTTTTCATGCTAACACGTTGATCGCAGATTTTGTATGTGTATTGTATGTGTACACTTTTTGACTTAGTCACTTTTCAAGTCTTTGAAAGGAAATTAGCCAGAGTTCAAAGCCATGTAAAGTCAAATACAGCAGATGTCGTAGGAAGCGTCAGAACATATCAGTTCCCGGTCCCTGTCTGGATCCCGGATCTGGTCCCGGTGCCGGTTCCGATCCTGGTTCGGGTCCCGGTCCCGGTTTGGGTCCCGGTTCGGTTTCCGGTCCCGGTTCGGGTTCGGGTCCCGGTGCTGGTTCCGATCCCGGTCCCGGTTCGGATCCCGGTTCCGGTTCGGGTTCCGGTCCCGGTTCGGGTTCGGGTTCGGGTTCGGGTCCCGGTTCCGGTTCGGGTTCGGATCCCGGTTCGGGTTCCGGGACCGGGACCAGATCCGGGATCCAGACAGGGACCAGAACAGGGACCAGGAACTGATATGTTCCGACGCTTCCGACGACATCTGCTGTATTTGACT
>OMNW01029293.1:0-23188 GCA_900303245.1 Selene dorsalis | reverse complement strand
ATACTACAAACTACCACTGCTATTAATACCATTAACGTCTACTGCTACTAGCTGTTTTCAACTTTCACTACTCCAACCAGTTGCTACTTTTATTATTAACTACATTAATTATTATAATCTAGCCTACTAAATTATGATAAGGAAAAGTTTTTGCCCTAGAAAAATTTTATTTGCACGGTGACGTTCAGGAAGGTCTCCTGACCCAGGTAGTCGATATTCAGATCGGAGGTACGGTTCTCTCACAAACTGGCTGTAGTTCGGGAGGTGCGCCGAGCCAAAATCTCACTCAGCTCTACCTCTGCTGTGCACCTGTATCCAACTGAACACAGTTGGGTACAGGTGCAGATTGGAGCTCATTAACATCTGACTGACACAGGATGCAGCTCGTTAAGAGACTCATAGATCTCTGACATGTGCATCAAGTCAGCCACACACACACACACACACACACACACACAGAGACGCACACGGACACATACACAGACACTCTATCTATCTATCTATCTATCTATCTATCTATCTATCTATCTATCTATCTATCTATCTATCTATCTATCTATCTATCTATCTATCTATCTATCTATCTATCTATCTATCTATCTATCTATCTATCTATCTATCTATCTATCTATCTATCTACTGTATCTCTTTCTCTCTCTGCTACATGATCTGTTCTTGTGCACATTAATCAGCCTCCCCAATGGTTTAACATGTGAGTTTCTTCATGTCCTGACATGTCCTGGCCTTTACATCCCTCTAACTGGTACACTTTATCTTTAAAGATTTAACAGACACAATTTTCTACAATTCAGTGCTTTTCTCAAACACTTTTGGAATTTCAGTCTTCTAATATTTTTCCGTTTCATATTTCAGTCATTTTTTACACTAATTTTAAATAAGTCAATGTTAGTTTAAAAATAAAAATTTTCCTGGAAGTTGTACCAGAAGTTTCCAGAAGTTTTCCTTTCAGTTTCCCTGGAATTCACACTGATCTTCAACAACCCTAACCCTTCAGGTTATTTCCAACCATTTAATGTAAATCAACCTCCTTCTCACAGTTCTACTACCAGTTCTACTACTCACAACTATTGCTTCAGCTGTGTTAGCATTGCTTCATCAGTTTTCTTTAGCTGTCAGGTTCCAGTGTATTGCAGCAGACTTCAACTCTTCAAACCCTGTGTTACACTTAAATTTACATTTTTTTACTACATGTTATTCTGCCTCTTTTCTCACATTTCTACTGCTTTTAGCCCCTTTAAAGCCATTCATCACTCAGATTACAATTTATGCTTTTCAGCTACAGCGTCAACCCTTTCAGCATTGCTTCAGAAACTTCTTCAGCTAATTCAGCATTGATTCAGCAATTGTGTGTGGCTGCTTTGAACATTCACATGCATTTTCCTCAAGAAATGCTCTTTCTAGTTATTTTTTCATTCTTGGTTTTTCTGTGTTAGTCACTCATCACTGTCAAAGTTTGTGAACAACTTATATGTGTGTGGGCAGATTCACATTATACATACACAGTTCAGTGTTTGGGATTGTGAACAGAGAGTAAAGGGCACAGTGGGCAAAGCCTCCTGGACATGTTCCTCTTCCTTCTACTGGCTGTGTTGAAGCACCAGCTAAACCCTGGCAGATCAGTGCGTCAACAGGGGATTCCAATCAGTTAAGCTGCTGTGGGTGGACGCCTACCCATCAAGGCTGAGCATCATCTGTGTCACGCACTTGTCCGACCAGGAGTGGAAACTTTGGCACTTTTCCAGGCCTTATCAAAGCATGCAGTGTTAGCATCAGTGTTTTTTATCTGGGGCCAATCGGAGTCTCCAAGGCCACGCTATTGTTATATGTTGGGTACAGACAGAAATCAGGGGCTTGTGTTACTTTATGTCTCCATGGCAGGTGTCTGGATCACATGGGACATGACCAGTAAGCATGAAACAACAGATAACTCACCCTTCTACCATTTATCTCAATGGATACAGAAATGTTGAATTATTTTGGTGCATTTTTCAAAAGCTTTATCTCTTGAAATTGATATTTTTGTGCTGAGACACATCAAATCACTAGACTTACAGTTATTTAAAAAATGGGTATCAAATAAACAAATAGCACTACATGTTTCTCTTTTACATACTGTTTTTTTTCCTTCATGGAGAGAAGTAGCAAGGAGCCTTAGTAATTATTTTTGCTTTTTCTTCCTCTCTGGCTTTCAGGCTCAAAGACCAGAATGGCAGAGCAGGGATTAATTTGGTGTTTTCATCAGCACAACAGTGCAGAAGGCCTCTCAGCACAGACTCTGTTGTTTAAATCTCTTTCTTACACCCCACCAGGTATGACTGAGATTTTAGTCAACTTACTAAGAGTGGATATAACTTGAGGACATAACAACACTAATTTCTGTTGTTTTTTTCTGTTGTTTTTGATTCAGAAGGTGTTTGTATTTGTGAGGAGTTTATCAGGGACCAAGCAGTAAGTTATCTTCCTCAAAATGCAAAAAAAGAAACAGCAACTAAACTCAAAATGTCTGACCTACCAAATGCCACAGAAACTGACAACACAAACAAACAACTAATTCAATATTGCAAATAAAGAATAATGTGAACAATATAACTGTCAAACCATGCAGAAAACTTAAAGGTAAAAGGTAATAAAGATGATTAAATTACAGAAACCACTACGACATGGATGATAAGGGTCAAACAGTTGAATGCATCAGTACTACTACTACTACTAGGTGACTGGTAGCTAGCTTGTGAACGAAGGAAGTGGTAGGAACTGGGCTATAACAAGGGGGATTAATAGGTTAGTCTGAGGCTAGCTCGGCCCCATAACAACTAGGGGTGAAAAAGCAAAGAATAATAATAGACTTAAGCCCCTGAAGACCATGAATGTGGTTAAAGAGTCCTTTATGGCTTATAAAACAAACAACCTCACACTAACTTAAAATTACTGTTGCATAAACCTTATATAACTTTATATCTAATAACACATTTCAGCTCATTTTCAGCTCTGTGACATCACAGAAGCCATCAGGAATAAAATGAGGGGAGTAAGAAAGTGTAAACCTGCAGCACTCAAATCAAATCATAGGCAGGAAGTGAGGTCTAATGGGTCAGAAATGGAAAATGCTGACTCCAGAGGTACAATGGGGAGTCAGAGGGATGAAAAACAAAGATGCCGCCCCTTCACTTTCACTGGTGGCATCATTCTCGCTGCTTTTTCGCTCTGCTTTATTCAAGCACTGATTTTACCTGCACCGTGAGGCGCTGAGGGAAGCCAGTAATTAGTGCTGATAGATTTGATTATCGGAGCTGTCAACCCACAGTGTGAGTATAAAAACAGCTTTTGGTCATCCATATCCTCTAAGCGCAAGAGGAAGGGGCAGAGGACATGAAGAGCTGGAAGGTTAATTGAAGGTTGATGAGATCTTTCATGCCTGAGGCAGAAAGCACATATTAACGTTTAATAAAACATGACACCTTGGCTCAGTCATCATACCAGCAGCAGTCGTAATCGGGCTTTACTGTAACTACAGACCGAGTTAATTTATTTTTGTTGGTATTCCTCATAGCTTGATAAACCACATGTTTAAGCATCAAAACACAACCTGTTGGGCCAATTTACTGAATGAAATTAGGAGGTGTTGGGGCTTTGTGGTGAAGCAGAGTTTGGATCAGCTTTCTGTCACCAGGTGATGGAATAAATCCCAGTGTGCTAACATCACAGTGTCTGCTTGCCCTGAGTTTATGGTGTTTATGGTGCCTGTGCATGTTTTGCTCAGTGCTAAATTAACAACTCATTTCCCTTTGGGAGAAACAGTCTCACTGTTTGATTAGCGTGTTAGGATTCAGCACTGTTGTTGCAATTTACTAACATCCCACAGGCTCGGAGAGAAGCTGTTGAACACATACAGCAGACCGCAGTATTGCACTTCCTCTTCCCCTCCCTTCCCTCCATCACTCAGCATTAGGGAATGGGGTTAGAGGTGACATCACTAATTACCTTTAATTCTTTTTGATTAGATGAATTTCTCACCAAAATATAAAATCCACTGTGTATATATATATATATATATATAAGCAGACACAAACACCCATGCCTCTCAGGACACTAATTAATTCAACGTCCATTTAGCTGGCTGGTATTCGCTTCACGTAATTACATCATCTAGATGAAGAGTTCCACTTGTCATCTTTCATCTTTTAACCTTTTAAGTTTGACTCATTCAATAAGTACCTTGACCCACGACTTAACTGCTTTCGCACAGACAGAGGAAATGAAATTGATAATTCAGCTGCTGTCAGCTTGGTCTCATATCTAAAATTGGATATTCTCAGTCCACATGTTAGGACTTTTTTTTTTTTTTTTTACCTTCCACAGGACTTTGCTTTGTTCTTTCACTGCTATTAAATCTCGTACCGCAGAGTGAAGACAGCAGCTGCAGTATGACTAATTAAATTATTGATTTATCCAATGAAACCTAATTATAGATCTAATAGAAACAATTACTCATTTTGTTGTTAGTTTATTTCAATGACATGAATGCATGGGCACCTTGGTAACACATTATTAAGGTTTGAGCTCTTGTCTTGCCCTCCATGAACCTTGTGACCTCAAAATGGCCAAAAACTATTGATCAGCTTGTAAGTAATCAGCTTTTCTGTTTAATGAACTTTATCCTTCCTGTCATGGTGATATCCTGTTGCCCTGATAAAATGACCACAAGATCACCTGTCTGTATCTTTCTACACGTCTCATCCTGTCCTGAACCTTCTTACAATGCATTCCCCTAGTGAGACAGCTCCTGCTGCTAAAATTAAACATTGTATATGTATATATATATTCAAGAGGGGGTCAGAGAGACAGACACTCTCTCTACATTTAAGTCTAGGCTTAAAACCTTCCACTATGACAGAGCTTTTAGTTAGGGCTGGCTCAGGTAGCCCCGATCCATTTCATAGCTATGCTGCTATAGGCTTAGACTGCTGGGGGACACATCAGGTTAGACAGAGCTTATGCAGATTTGAAAGTTGAGAGTTAGGCTCTGCAAATGTAGTCAGCTACTGTAGTGATGGCTCAGAGTCCCACCACATAATGGACCATACCACTGCGATGTGCATGTTCATCATTATCTCTCCAGAATTCACAGTATCTCAGCTAAAATACAGATAAAAACACCACTCCCATGCTGCACCATCACCTTAAAAGCTCTGGTGGTCCCCCGGGAAATTCCTATATTTAGGGATTGATGAGTGAAGCAGTTGTGCTGAACCTCAACGGCTTGCTCATGACATTTGAAACACTTATCTCATCATAACCTTCGGTCTACATCTACAACTCCCATGAGGCCAAGGCGTCAGAATTTATCACCTGACATGGACGCTCAGGCACAATCAGTCTGTCTGGTTCTCCTGAGCAAGCAAAAACTTTTAGATGAATGTTCTTCTGGAATTGTAGGAATTGATTAGAGCGTCAAATAAGCACAAGAATGTATCAAGCTGAACTTATTTTGTGAGGTCATTTGTTTCGCCTTCCTTTCGAAAATCTAATCATATGTCACCAGCTGCACCCATGCTAATTTATAAAGTACTGGCATTCAATATCATTAACTCCTCTCATCACAGCTGGAACACAATTAACACATAATTCCCAGGTGTAAACACTGAGAGTCAAAAGTGTTCACACACCAATTTGAACCTCAGGATAGATAAATAAAAGGGCCATGGGTCAGTTGCCTTGTTTGGACCGACAAAGCCGAGTCCATCTGTTAAAGCTTTTTTGCAGTGTTTGTGTATTTAGTGGTAATCATGTTCAAAAACACTTTTTGTTATACTGGGTAAAATGGTCCTTCTATCGTGAGAGTAGAAAAGTACTCCCTCTGATAATACTTACCATAATAATGAAACAAAACACATGCGCCTTGATGACACTATCATGACTTTATGATAAATATTTGGTTAACACACTGCAGGACTGGCAAAATTACTCTACTGTTTGGCAAATCTTCACTTAATTTGTCCAGTATATCTGTGATAAATTGTCATGTCAATAAAAATATAACATTATGGGCAAGTTCAGATTGGTAGGTTAAATTAGGCTCACCAATAATATCATGGTAGAACCATTAAATCAAATCACCCATTCATCCTCCACTATTACTGGCTAATAGCTGAATGTATCTGCTACCTTTGACATGAGAAAAATGTTTAACCAGTACAGTACAGTACAGGTTTAATCTTACATACAGAGCCATAATGATATTACATCAATTGATAGAAATAGCTCCTTGTCAATATGTGACTTTGAAGATGGCCCGGTAGTCTCCTATACTTATTAACATTTCAGACTGCATAGTGTTTTTAGAAAAATAATTTCTATTTAATTAAATAGTCATATTCAGCTCATCAGAATTTCCTCTCCTGATGCTGATTTGTCCAATGCATTTTTAGTTTTCATAGCACCCTCAAGCTAATGTGAAATGAGCTTTAAAAATGCAGGATTTTTTTATTTTTTTATTTTTTGTGTCTTGAAATGTGTCTCGGACATAGAAAATAAAAAATTGAAATAGAAAAATTGGATTGCTGGTTGGAGACTTTCTTCATGTTTTTCAATAACCTACATGATGTATTTTGTCCCCTGGGGTTCCTCTACTTTTATGAGGCTTTCAAGACACCTGAGAGGTGTCCTTCATTTCTGAGTGAGTGAGGTAAATCTGTGACGCAACTAAGAGCACAGGTCCAGCTATGCCCTGGCCAAGCTCCTGTTTTCTGCCACTGATGGTTTCATTTATCTTTGGTGCATGGATAGAAATATGCCTTCCTGATTCAGTGAGGCCTTTTTATTACATCGTGATATTCCTTATGTGATACGGTCCTTCAAAATAAGGTCTCAAATAGCTCATTCATTCATCTTAAAGAGTTGAATAAATAAAAGTTTAATTAAGTCTTAGAAAGCTAAAGTGTTGATTCAAATTGCTTTTCACTTCGCACTGTACAGTCACTGTGCTTGTTTTGCATTTATTTCTGAGGAGTACCTGTCAAATTCCTCAAACAGACTAATTTTCAAATTAGCCTCTGTTTATTAGGAGTATTACTATTTTCTGGGGTTCCTTAATGGATTTTAAAGTAGGTTTGGAAAATAAGCAAGCCCAGTCTTTTCTGAGCTTTTAGCCATTTTCTTATAATACTTGTGCAGAGCCCCATCATGTCCGTGAAATGGCTGCAGTATGCATTAAAACTCACTTGTGTGACCATTTCCATGGCCCTTGGGGCACTCTGTCCATATTCCCCATCTTGTCTTTTAATGTGGCAATCAGGTAAAAGCAGATGAAAGACTTACTGACCAATCAGCCCTGTGTACCCTTTTCCTTTTCACTTCTCTGCTGTTCCTTTACCCTGGGTCTTACATCCTCCCTCCTCTTATCAGCCTTCTTTTCTGTGCTTTTTTCTGAGTGTGCTGGAGTACAGATTAAACAAAAATGGTCCAAAAATACTTTCACTTTAGAGCTGCAAGCAGTGTTGACCGGGGCTCTGTACATGTGCCCAACTCAACGCACGTCTACACACAGTCACACACTAGCTGAGAAACAGCAATGACTGACACACACATGTAAATCTGGATGATGCATACACTCTCTGAAGCCTTCTTTACAGTTTCATGAAAATGTCCTCATTGAGAGATAAATGAAGAACTTAACTTGACTTGGCTTGACTTGACTTGACTTCTGAGACTCCCCCTGCTCCTGGTCATGTCTTCTTGCTGCTGAAACAGCTGGCTTCCAAGTGTCTCCATTCCCAAGCACTGCAGATAGCTCAGTGATTTTGTGAGAAGCAATTTATTGCTCTGCTGTCAGGAACCGACCCTTCAGGATCTCTACCCCGGTGGTCAGAGCCTCATTTCCAATATCATGCCTCCTCAGCTCATCCATCCACCTCTTGGAGTTAAAGGAAGATAGAATTTGCTGGTCGGTCGTCGTTGTGGTCCTCTCCCTTGTCTTTCTTTTGTCAAAGAGTTCCTCTTTCTTTCACCTGTGTGTCACCTGTCTGAAGGTCTGTGATGGGATGTCTGTCTGAGCACTGACTGCTGTATACACTTGGCGTAGAAGGCTGATGTCATAGACGGACTTGTTCTAAGTTCCACAGTTCTAAGTTCTAAAGTTCTGGTCTTCTCTTTCTATCACTGCCATTAGTAATTTGCTGTTATTAAGGCAGCCTGCTTTTGCTGGAGGAATCTTTTAGCCTGTTTTGGATTTCTCAAAAAAAAAACTGCTCATCCAAACTTTGAAGACTGTCGATTAAATCAGATTCAGTACAGGTTTCTCCATTCCCAATTATACGCTTAGGTAATGCTGCAAATAAGAGCTGATTTACTTTAACTGCTGCCACTTCAGTTTGGAGTTCAATTTTAGATTTGTATGAGCAAATGTGGTCCAGAATATCAGTCCACTCATGAACAGATTAGTGCTTGGGTGACTGAAGGTTATTCCCTCAGTGTATACCACCCGAAGACCTCAAAATTGTCAATAACTTTTAAAATCAACAAGTTTTGAATTAATCAACTTATTGTGATGCATTGTGTGCATGTGTTTAATTAAGCAAACTGTACAAATATGAAAGAGAAGACCACTTGCTTACCTCAAGTATTAGTATTTGGAAAAAGAGACTGAAATTACACAGCTGTTTGTCGCATCAACATCATGATGGCCTGAGAGTCTCTGCTCTAGCCACTCGACCACCGAGCACCTTAAATCCAACATATTCTTGAATTGCAGTGAACACATGCTAAAAGACAACTGAGAACTGTCATCTCTCTCTTGGATCACCTGTATTTGCATTAACCAATCTCTCTATAAGCATATGTTTGTGGAAGTGGACAATGCTACTGCCTCCGTTTGTTCCATGTCTTGTAAGAAGCTTGTATCCCACCACAGTGAAACAACACATGTCACTTCCTTTTCTTTTTCCCTCTCACAGTTAGTTGCTAAGCTACTGAAATCTGACTAATGAAATGTTCCATACAAAAAGAAGTCTATTGAAAGACAGACACCCTCAAATGCTTTGTATTTCTCTTCTTATTTGCTCTTTGAGTTGTCTTGTCGTGCTTACCTCCATAAACTGCAGGCTGCTGTGTAAAAGTGTTGCTTTGTTCTTCTGTTTTTCTACATGCCTGCTCTTTAGCGTCTCTCCATCAGCATGACTGCCTGTTTCATCAGACTGTGGCTGTTTCGCTGCTCTGATAGAAGTTTTTACAACGTGTTTACTGTTTTTTTTTTTTTTTTTTTTTCAATCACTTTGGTGCATTTCATATCAACACAACTTTTAATGTGGTTCTCAAAACAGTTCATGCATTTCTTTTCACCCGTGCCTCTAAAACAATCAAAACCTTGTTCACATGCTGAAGTCAGTCTATCCCTGAGTTGTGAGAATGACGTTTCTCATATATGAATTGCATTAAAGCGAATAAGAAAAACTCAATTGAAATTTTTTGTTACATATAGTGACACTGTGGATCTGATGCTGTTACCATTTCATTAAAAAAAAAAAGGAAAAAGATTTTATTCTCATAAAATACATTAACAATAGCAACAAGTGCTATGAAAAACATTTTGTCAACCAGTCACAGAGATTGTGAGATGAAGCGCAAAACAAGTGATTAATTTTTGTACGTTAGCCAACAGAGCAGTTACTCCAGAAGCTGCCAGAGGCGCAAAGTCCCAGAAATCTGTCAAAACATTCTGCAAAAATCTCAAGTGATTCTTGAGCTAAAATGTCACTTCACAGCAGGAATAAGACTGTCTGAAGCCTTTTCCTCCACCACTTGCTGCTTTATTGCATTTTGCTTTGTCCACAAGAGTGCTGACATTTGTCCTGAACACAAACTCTTAGTCATATTCTGTGGTGGCTGCAATACATGTTATCATCAAGACCTTTTTGTTGTTGTTGTTGTTCAACAATTAACATCCAAACATTTTAAGGAATTATAGTACATAAACACTTTTCTTTTCAAATATCACACACTGTTTTGTTTAAGCAGTTCTCTAAACATGCTTCATCTTTCGTTGCTGCATGGCACAGAAAAGACTTCCCATGGTTAAAGGTAAGCAGCGCTCAGCAACAAGCCCTCTTATGGTGGAAGGCAGGAACCGCTTTTCTGAATCTGCCTTTCAGGGACTTATGTCTGTCATCACTATTTGACCCCGAGAGCATTTCTGCTTGCTAAAATCAAACCAATCCTTTAAAGTAGGCTTTTATATAGTAGTCAACAGCGGATCAAAATCTCATTGCCCCCTACATCCACTGTGACAGAAAACACAACGCACAGTTGCAAAGCATTTAAGATCTCCACTCATATGATCATTATGTACCAGTGATGTGTATCATGTTATGATTATATTAAAATAGCAATGGCCATCCCTCTTAATGCACCCTGCTTGCATGGAGTTCGCACCCTGCTTTCCAGTGTACATCTGCCTCCTTCATGTGCTGTGAGGGTTGTTTCTCCTGTCTCTTTCCAGAGATGCAATTCAATCCACAGTATGCAATATGCTGGGAGGACAAGGACGGTTAGAGGGAGTGATTATTTCTTTCAATGACATGCCCCATGTGACACCCAGGGTCACAGAGGTTCACGATTGCTCAGCAACCCCTCTGATGCTGTGAATAATCCAATTCAGTAGTTCAGTTTTTTCGATATGTACATTTCTGGACCAAGGCATTGTTTAGATTTTCAATAATCTCTTGGAGGGGGGTGGGTGGGGGAGTCTGTGTTGGTGTGGCTGTGTTGCCACAGGATACTAAATAAAATCCATACCAGACAGCTAAAAGCTTATAAGATGCAAGGACACTGTGCTGTAATCCTGAGGCAGGCACAGAGCTGGAAATATGGAAATCAAGGCAGCGATGGTCAACAGTCATATTCAGTATCCAATTTTAAGAGCTATCTTAATTTAACTAATCTAACTTCGGTTTTGTCTATTGTCCTTGTAAAGCACTTTAAAAATGTGATTGTTAGACGGACTACAGAGATCAACTTTATCGATTCATCCATTAGCTATTAGCTGTCCTTTGAGGGTCACAGATGGTTGATACAAACACTCCTTCTACATCTTCAGCTATTTAGTCAGACCAGTTAACCTGTATATCTGTGGACTGAGGGAGGAAGCCAGAGTACCATGAAGAAATCCACACTGTTACAGGAAAAACACACTCCATACAGAAAGGCTGGTGGGTCTCCTCCTATATGAACTTTAACATTATTTTATTATGTAGACTATGTCTGTCCAATAACAAAGACACCCCACTTGATTTTGGGGGGGAGGGTTTCGACAGCCTCAGTGACCTCTCTGACCTTCCATACTGGAGGATGCACAGGGGGAAGTGCAGGCATTTGTTCATAATTACCCCCTGTAATAAATATATAAATTGTTTATGTATTTTAGGTGTTTTGTTTTTGTGTTGCAAAATGTGTCTCATTCACTTGGACCTGAAAGAATTTTTTATCATCATCACTCACAGGCGGAACTGATGAAGTCCCTCTGACTCCTCATTGATTTCTGGAATGAGTGCTCATCCATTCATAAGTTAGCCAGACAGTGCTAATCCTCATCAGGGCACACAGTATTGATAACAATTTCTCACTTAATCAATAGGCATCCATTACACAGGACCTTGCATCTAAATTACACTCAGTTTGCATTGGTTATCCCTTCCTACTCACCGTTATGTATTACAATTAAAATGCTGTCAGAAATGTCAGTGTGTAACTGGAAGGAGGTTGTGTTTTGAAGGTCAAGCTAGCAGTGCTACATGAGCACATGTCTGTTTGTCTAATGGGCATTAACCCTTTCACGAATGTGTGAAATCATGAAATGCTCTTGTTGAAGGTTCTGTATGTTTTATTGTCCATTAAGGCTGAGTGGTTGTTTTAAAGTACATGATATAGATATATTTACATTTTATGTGCTGCTGGGATTTGAGAGGCTACACAAGAGTGATGTAAAGAGTAGCCTACCTATAAGCTAACATTTAGTTTCCATTTGATTCCATTTACACCACACTAAGAACTACAATCTAAGCAAGAAAATGGGTCAATGGCAATGCCTGTGCACTTTACCTTCTCATATTTCAGCACTGTGTTATACTCAAAGCTGAAAGCTTAAAGTGCTGAGAGGAGTTGGGACTGACTCTGATAAGGCCCGACTGTGAGTGATTATGGCTGTTCTGCTCCCAGTAAGGCACTTTCAAATTCATGAAAAGCATCCAAAACACAGGGGAAAAAAAACACTTACAGTAATCATTATAAGTCCTACTGTATGTAGACTCAATGAGAACATTTGGTACAATTTGACAGAGACTTTATTAGAATTAAAGAACATTACACAAAAAAGCAAAAGCAAATCACGACCAGCTGGATAATCACCCAGTTGTACAAACACATTTAAAGCTGTTTCTCTGTGTGTATGTGTATGTGTGTGAGAGAGAGAGCAAAGCACAAAATGTGCCTCAGACATGAATATCATTATTACAGTAAACCATCATAAAATCTCAAACATCACATACGACAAATGCCAAGTTCTGCCTGTTCTTCAGTCCGTCTCTTTCTCTGACACACAGACCCACACGCAAATGTCCGTACATACAGTTACAGTTACAAATACAGAGATAGATAGCACATCTCTCCCATCTGCCAGGTCAGAAGCAATTAATAGTGGCTCTGACGACAATCATAATAGCAACAAATCTGCACTGTCATAAGGGAGGTAGACGAGTTGAACCTCCTCCATCTAGAGCATAAATCAAAGCGGACAACTACACATTCCAACCACAAGTAAACACCTAAGGCCTTACAGTGTCATAGCAGCACTGACATACTAGTAAAGACATGTGGAGAGCAGCCAAGAAAATCACATTGAACATTTTTCACTGTTTTTTTTTCTTTTTTTAAGTTCTTGCTGTTTCAGGAAGTACAATAGAAGCAGTAAGCCCTGTCTCAACACCATTTACTCAGAGACAGTTGACAATGTCAAGCCAACCCTGAATTTGTCAGTAGAGTGCTTGCCATTGCCCATGTTCTTTTCCATGGATGGAGAAACACCACCACCGAATGCTCTCATCTCCAGCTTTGCCTCAAACAAAAGTGACTCATGTATTTACACAGTAAATATATGAGGGACACATACACATGTGCACACACAGACATACAGATACTGTACACTCAAAACACACTTAAGGCAAGGGTGGCCTTTGAACCGTGACCATTCGAGTAAATCTAAATGTGCCCTTGTATACTTCTCTAACCCCTCATCCCTATTTATCCCATCTGAGCCTACAGCCTGAACAAGCTGCTTAGACACATGAATCACTGCTGTATGTCTCTGAGACACAAGATCAGCTCTTCCCTTCACAGAACGTCACTAAGCAAATATACAAGAGAATATGTAATTTATTATTGTTGACAACCTGATTTCAGTACAGTTCAGAATAATAAGTGTATATTAACAATGATACAGAGGAGCAGGTATGTACACAGATATGGAGCAGATCCCACTTATATTAGTCTCTTACTAGGGAAGGTTTTAGTGTCTCCACATATTTACGCTAACATTCACAGCAAGACGGCTTCACTAATCCAAAATCTGCCCCAGAGATGGTAAACAGCAACACACTAATGAGACAATACGCAGATGCTTAACTTTCAGATGATATGGCCTTTAATCCTCATGGTTAAGTTCCACAGTGTGATTTCTACAGTCCACCTGGATTGTATTGATATTAATGGATGAAATGACTAATACATTTTCATTACATCATAACCCGTAAGACTAGATTGAAGACTAACTCCCACCTGAACATCCTGCACATGTATTTAACAACTGCCAATTCTGTTCATCCCAACGACACATTAAAAACGCTGTAGTGTTTGTTTTTCTTGTCCTCCCCAGTTCTTCCAAGGGACAATAAAACCTTTGTTGTGGCAGAAATGAGCTTCTCATTTTATAAGCAAATGTTTACAAGTAATTAGAGGGGCAAAGCTGGCAACAGGGCTGCAAAGCTCCAGGGGACCCAAATTCCCCAAATTGACTATGTAGCTTTGGTGGTTTGATTAATTGCAAAAAAAAAAAATGTTATGAATTTGCACTACAAAAGTGCACTAATCAAAGACAGGCTGCATTACTACCAGCCATGACTACAGAGATGGTGGTCTTTTTAGAGGGATGTTCCTGCTGTGATAGTGTCACAATACACAACATGCAGTCACAAAACGTCAGGCTGAGTTTTAAGATTCGTGCAGTTCATCCCATTAGCACTGAGTTAATAATAATGTAATAATGTCGTAATAACCGCCGAGTAGACCTTGTGCTATGTACACTCCCCCCACCACCTCCATGAATGTGGTTCATAAATAGCTACACTTCAGTTAGCCATCATAGCGTAACAGCTTAGGTCGATATAAACAAAGTTTCTATGAAACAGAGTTGGCTCACATGATGATTATTCCTAATATTTATGTATTTATTTCAGCATAAGGCCACTGGTTGCTGTGCACTTGAAGATACATGACCAATTGGGGGGAATCAGTCGGGGCCCAACAGAAATTCTTTATCCCTGAGGTTTCCTAACAGGTTCATTCAGATTAATTGTTTAAGAGATGTCATCCTTTAAAACTGCCATAATTGTCAAATACCTGCTCATACAACGGTGAGCTGAAAACAACACAAATCAATTACAATGCCAGCTGTTACAACTCAGTGGGGAGTCTGCACTATCTCACATTGCCAGGATAAGCAGGATTTTCCATTTGGATAACCAAAGCCTTTTTTTTTCTCTTTCTTTTTCTTTTTTTTTATCATACTACTGCTGAGCGGATTTGTCATGAATGCACCTGGCACTGCTGCCAAATTTGCTCCTCACATACCAGCTCTGCTCACATTAAACAATTATGACCCCGCTCAAACTGTCAAGCCCTATTTTCGAAAGACTTCCTCTGCAGCACCTGTAGATAGCGTCACTATCACTCATCAGCAGCACCGCAACCACGCACACCCGCGGATCAACAGCTGCACTATTTGTCAGCGACAGTTTTGTATTGTAACAAATGGTTTGACTTTATTTTGGGGGAAATGGGCTCTGCTCATTGGGGGTGCCCTGACACACATAATGTTAAAGGTAAGAGATGCCATTGTCAAGAAGCTTGAACAGAGGGAGGCGAGGGTGCAAGCAGAGAAATTAATCAGCACAACAAGTAATAGCTTTGTGTAGTCTGTGTGGGGAGGAGAGGGTGGTTTACCAGCAGCAGGGGTATGATTATCCAAAGAACGAGAACAAGTGCTTGTCATTTTATAAAGAGCACCTGTCTTGATTGACATGATTGATTACTTGTGTAAATGGAAATCACTGCTAGTATTCAGTCAATAGCATCAACAGTTTGTGGTACAGCCTTTTTTTTTTTTAACCCTATCTTTCTGTTTTTATACATTCACACTTTATGGTATTGATTATAAAAACTGACATTCACATCAAAAGATTTGCACCTGAACGTTAAGTGTCTTTCTTATCTCACGAAAACGTCTGCAAGTTTAACATGCTCAGTAAGTGTGAAAAGTGCTCTCTATAACTAAAATGAACCAAAGCCACCATAAACTGATGGTAAATGGATTTTGCGTGTTATGTTGAAAGTGATGACATTTATTTGAAGCATATCATCAATAGCTGGTGGGAGCTGGCAAGTGCAATCCCAACATTAAAGCTGCACTAACAATATTGAGAACTGAAATACTGCACATCCAAGAGGACAAACACTGGCAATTATTTTGTATTATATTTCCTGTTTCCTGATAAATGTAAGTCCAATCCTCTTTCCTCTTTTGGCTCTGTTTTGGTCCCCACCAACTCCTGAGGAAAATATAATTGTTGAAAACAGTAGAATTGAATTGCACTGGGTGATAATTCTCTGTGATTTACTCCTTTCACATTACAAGTCTTAATTTGCTCCGCTGATACTGCAATACATGGATTAGTGCAGCTTTACTCTCACAGAGCCTTGGGCAACACAATCTGTGAATATTACACTGGATGTAATTTTCTCTGTAAACGAACTGTCTGTTTTCAACATGACCCTTAATCAGACATCTGAACATACTTTATTATGTCCTGAACCAGATAAAATGTATTTTTTTGCTTTACTGTATGTGTGATTTTGAAGAGCCCGACATCTTTTCTACCTGAAGAATATATATTACATATACTCTGAAGCTTCTGAAGAAGATTTTTACAGCAACCTTTAGTGCTTCTGTTCACTCTGATATTTACATAAGTGGAATATGCAAATTAGAGACCAAAGTATTATCTACTAGGAATTTGCCATCATGGCTATTTTCATTTTCATGGCCAGATTTCATTTTATGAAGAAGGAAAATAACATGTTATCGGTATCAGTAATTGGTTGTGAGCGAGTGCATAATAAACAGTTTAAGCTGGAGTGCTGTGTGTGTGTTTGTAGCAACTGGAGGGGTTGGGGTGGATAGGGGGGCAAGTCATAACGTCAAATGGCCTCTGTGACACCACAGGGAAATCAGTCTCTCACAGCTTTCAGAAAAAACACTTTCCAAGTGTCACTCATAACAGTAACAGACAGCCCCGTGACAGTATTCCTCTATCTGGGAAACGCTGCAAGCAGACGATATAAACACCTCCTCTATGTTTACTGCAGGAGAACACCCCCAGAAACAAAACATCTACTTTTCCACAATCTAAAAATGGGCCTGAGAGATCCGACGGGTTTTTACTCTGTGCACATCTTGTGTTTTAAAGAGGAGTGGCAGACTCTAATTGATCAGTACAAAAGTATGATTTTATTGTCCTAGTCCTGCTATGTCATGAAGATTGTCAGACTTTCTAAAGGTTACAGCAAATTCTCTGCCTTGCTGTCATATAGCCTCCTGCAGTAACGTCTCTGAATGATTTATGTATCGTAGATAAAGGGAACCAGAGACACAATGAAGCACAAAAGCTGCAGGCTGCTGCAGAATCATCCAAAACGTCCAAACATGCTCACAAGTGCCAGTCATACATCTATTTGTTGTGTGAGACTGACAGCATTGTGCTTTGGTGCACTGAGAGAAATTTCCTCTCAGCCAGGCAGGTTTGAGGTCATAACACAATTACTGCGAGGTGAGCGGGGGAGTCAGAGTCAGGCCTGACAAACAGAGACCTCACATACATGGCTGCCAGTCTGTAGCCTGCAGGTGAGCTGCACAGGGACAGGAAGTCACTGAACTTATTCGCAAATGCTTTAGCTTCTTGATCCTCTTGTAATCTCTTTTAAAACATACCGTAAGGCTGCAGTGAACAGTGTTGTAAAATACATATTCATATGTTGTACAGTACAAATGTAATACATTTACTGTCTTTGTAAACTACTGTATATAAGAATTAACATACACAGCACATGACTCATCCTTTTAAATTGTTTTTTTTTTTTTGTAAATATATCATTGTGAAACAATGCTTGGTATATTATAATAATTATCATTATTAGGACTATTATTAAGTCTTGTCTTGACAAAGCACTATATAGGTAACATAAAGAAAACTTACCGAATTGCAACAGGTTGACAGTTTCCCATCCAACTACACTGGTATGAATAAGGTAAATCGCTGAAAATTGCTCCTGTCCTTCTCTTAACACAGTTAAGGTTGGCTTGAACTTAGTGTCATGAATAAATTTTTACCCTTAAGGCCGCTAGTTTTTAGAGTAGTAAGTCACACTGTTTATAAGCTGCAAAGAGAAATAAGGGTCCACAGATGTGACACAGAGACGAAGAGCCAGCCTGTGGTAGGTTGTCGATACGCACTGTGCAGCTCTACACTATAAAGCCCAAGTGCTGTACCATAAATTTATCACAATATTACATAAATATTCAAAAATATGGTCACATGTTTTGTCTTTCGAAGCTTAGTAGTGTGTATTTAAATAAATTGAAACGCCATATTTAGATAAGACATTTGCTTGATGACCATAGTTCACTTATTTAATACATTTTTCTCCTTTTCGTTCTTTCTGTTTGTTTTTCCTGATGTATCATGAATACACTAATATAGTGGCCATCAAGTTTCCTTGTGAAATATCTCAGATTTGTTTCCTATCGTGCAGATTTGCTGCCCACAAACAACAAGCCCCTGAAATAAGTAAGACAGTGTCAAGTCAGTTCAAAGTGTCAAGTCAGCCTCATTATCATATTTTCTGCCATGTTCAGACACCACATGAACAAACACTGCACTACACGCCAAAAAAATCCAACACGAAGATGCACTAGCATCACAGTTTACAACCACAACACGAGGCATCAACACTGTCCCTGTACTATAAACAGTTTATACCTCTGATTTTTTTTTTTTCCCTGTGTACCGTGTAGTCAAGCAGAACAGACAATCTTCTAATTTCATCACTTACCATCTGGAGGAAATTCCTAACTCCTGAGGAAGAAGCTCAGTTTGTTTAAAACATCTTTTTGAGCCTTAAAACTCTTCTTTCCATCCCCCTCAGGTTACAACTAGCCTGCGATCATTGTGCCCTCATAAGGAATGAGGCAAATCAACAGCAGACAGACACAGTACAGAGTATTGAGTAGCAGGCACTTTGTCCACAAGGCAGTTGCGATATCATCATTAACACACATCAACATTAACAACTGACAGCAAAAATATAAAACACTAGTTTTACAGCTACGTATTGACCACGAAGTTATCCACAGTGCTTCCCTCACATATACAACTCACCACAACTCCTGTCTTCTAGTAATACACGCACGCACGCCCTGCTGTAAACATCTAAGCAAACAGTTTGCCTTGGTCCACTGTGACAAGAGATAACTATCTACTCTATTTTTGTGCTTTTTTTTTAATATAGCTATGATGTTATTTACACCGTAAGACTGTTTTTTCTTTAGATAATCCCTATAAGATTTTACTCAGTCATACAAGAAGCTTTTATACTGCTACATTATACCGCCTTTTTTCTTTCACTCCACATTACAGTCATTATGAGCACTGAGTTGGCCTAAAGACAAAGGATATGGGGTGCTGTGTTGCCGTAGAAACCGTCTTTCCTTGTGCCCGCATCCATCTGCCTCAGCAGGTTCCCATGGTGCTGACTGTAGTGTAACTGAACTTGGACATGGACGCTCCAGTTGCCATGACATCCTCCTCGTTGTCCCGTAGCCCGCCACGACGTCGGCGATGGCAAAGCGCGGCGCAGCACGAGAACGTGGCGAGCAGAGCCTTGCGGAAACGGGTGTTCATGAAGCAGTAAATGATGGGGTTGACGCAGGCAGAGGTGTAGCACAACAAATGGATGAAAGCGATGGGGGCTCCCGAGAGGGCGTTTTTGGCAGACCTGTCATCAAAAGCACGCCAGGTGTTGGCACAGTACACTGGCATCCAGCAGAGAAAGAACAGGACAACAATGACCACCAGCATGCGGATGACTCGCTTCTTGGCCTCCAGCTTGGCCTCAGACGTGTTGCTGCGCGGCCGCTCGGCCTTGACTGATCTGCCTGATGAAGCCATGGTGGACATCTCCATCGTGTGCGGCCGCTGGACCACGTTGACGTAGCAACCGTCTCCATCATCACTGCCAGTAGACACAGTGGAGGTCAGGCCATTCTTCACATCTGTATGGAAGAGCAGAGTGAAAGAGGAGGATGGCTGTGAATGTAAATGCAATAAAACACTAATATGTGATCAATGCCTCCATTTTGTGACCCTTTATGCTTTTACTGTAGCCTATACTTTACAGATGCTGTTGAGGACCAGATGTGCTTCATTCGTGTTTTTTTAAGGGTGAGCTGATCAATATTATTAATATTGATATCAATAAGTCTAATTGTGAATCCAAGTCAAGTTTTGTGGTCACATGCACTTCTTAGCGTCTGGACTCTGCTCCTCTGCTTCTGTGATGAGCCTGTGAGCAGCAGTTGCCTCATTAGTTCATGAAATTTACATGATAAATATTTCTAATGAACCAGTAAAAACTGTATTTCATTTTGACATGCATGTGATCAAATATCTGCCAAGAATAATTAAAAGAAACCTGTCATGTTAATCACTCAGAGGTATATTAATGATAGATCCACATGGCCCCTGCCCACTTCATATCAGCGACTTTGATAATAAAATCCTGGGGCTGGTATTGGCATTGATGCCAGTGATTCTGGCCGTGGTATTACATGGTATCAGATCTGGCCCATACTCCAGAAGAAATGATTGTTAATACATGAGATTGGGAGTTTGTAAACATGGATATATTCACACATTTTTATCAGCACCATGGTTTTAAATTTTGGGCTGCATGCAATACAGCAAAATATGAAAATCTGACAAACAATCTGTCATGTTAGCATTTGAACTAACCAACAGTATTCATCAATTTATTGAAGCATGTACTGTTGACATGGTATTACGTCTACTACAACAGGATAGTATGCACTGAGAATTGTTTGAGAATAATTGGTTAATTGGTAATTTTGTTGTACGTTAAGTGTTTGTGGTCAACAGGAGTCTTTGAGAAAGCCTGCATATTCTGTATATGTTAATACAGTACTTTAGATGTTGTAGTATTTTCCTTCTTGGTTGACAACAGTAACCCTTCACAGAGGTGTGTTTTCTGCTCCTCTTCTAAAACCATCAAACCAACATGTGTGTGAATAGATGCCAGTACATTTAGGGAAACCAAACCAATTTCTTCCCTCACTTAACCACTTTTTATGGAGTGAGTGCTAAATGTTTTTCTGAACTGCCCTGTGTGAGGCATACCACATGGACATATATGAGAGGACAACAACTTCAATACCTGACTGACCTCAATGCCCCTATCTTTAAAAAATCCCTTTTTGTAGAGGAGTGCCACCGCTCTGTGATGATACAGGCACTTACTGTAAGCGCATCACCTTTAAATGGCAGCTGACCCACGTAATGGGGAGAAAATTGGTAAGTAATATTTCCTGACCCACAGTAATCACCTATCAGTGGATATTGCACTTTATTGATAACATTTAGTTATCCTGCTCTGTTCTGCACTGGATTATTAAGTAAAACTCAGGTTATTTTAAAACCTCTAAAGAACTCATGACTCATTTCCCACCTAATTTAAATTGTTTTTTTGTTTTTTTTTACCCCATGCTCATGTCTCTCAAGCCGTTTTCATATAGCCTTTTTCTCTGTGAGACCAAACAGATGGTGATGTCCAGGCCAAGCTGCTGCCAGCCAATTCCATCCTCTAATGGATGGATGGAGCACCAGCAAACACACTCCACACTCCGCTGTCATCCCATGCTCACAAAAGCTTATGTTTCACTTAACCTGCGCACATTACAGTGATTGTGGCGCTAATCAAATCCTTGTGATTGAAACGAAATTCCTCATCATTTAACATAAATCATAGTAAAAAAAAAAAAAAAAAAATCATTCAACACTGAACGGCACTAAAGATTATTTGAAATGTGTTTGTTTGCCAGTGCTATGTGACTATATGCTGTGATTTCTTGTTTGTCATTATTGAGTGAGTGAGTGTCACTGTGCATGTTGTTTAGTAACTTAATGTAATGTAATTATTACTGTGACAATGACAACAGTGATATCGTGTACCTTCTTAATTTTTACTGCATTTGTCAGTATTTTATTGCTCACTGTGTGTTGGCTATGCCGCCCGGTGGGACGACTGCTTTCTCTGTCTTTTCCACATGTTGTGTAAAGCATCTTACCGGCTGAATCTTTTTTGTGGCCCATCATCTCAAACTGGATGCCTCTATAAAGTTCCCTGGAGATCAGCCCATAAGCCACAATCATCACCACCCCTGGGATTGCGAAGAGCATGAGCAGAAGCAAAATGTACCTAGAACAGAAACAAGAGAGGTAAAAATCTCTGTGTTGTTGCAGAAGGAAAATGGTGCATGGTGAGACTTTATATCTTATGTGTAATTTAATACTGTTATCTGTGCATTCACAGCAAGGAGAAGATTCTTGTCTATCCATAAAGATAAAAAATCCAGTAATTCATCCCCTCATAATGAAAAAAAAAATAGAAAAATAACCAGTTCTTCAAGTTGCAGTTGTTGCTAACCCCCCAAAAATGATAGCTGTATATATATTCTGGATGGAGTTTGTACAACCTCAACAATGATTAAAAAGTTATATAATCAGCTAGATTCACCTGTACTTACATAATATGTGATTTTGTATTTTATACAAAATAACGTAGAACATTTCTTTTTTTTATAATGCAGTCGACAAAGAGGTTTTCTCCAATCCAAGCTGCCGCTGAATTTCTGTCTTTCTGCAAGTACCAGCTGCAAATGTTGAAAAATGATCCTTTGTGTTGTAAATGTCAATAGTTATACACACACACGCAAACTGGGTCTAGTGCCCATGTGCACATTTCAACACCCATAATCAAACAAGAAGTCATAGACCCAAACACAAAGGCACAAAATGAACGTTTTCAATTGTGCGTGAGTGCACAGAGACAGATCGGGGGGTTGTCTGAAATTACCCCAAAGCCTGTCTCATCCTAAAACCACACAGAAACATCCATCAAAACAGCCAATACACAGAAAGTGAGACCCATTCAAGCAGGATCCAGAGTCAAGAATGGAAATAAATTAAATGTTTTAGTGTAATGTGAAAGCACACACACACACACACACACACATTCCTATATAGGCATCATAGTGAGCTCCATGTAAATGTGCAGATGAAGTGAGGACCACCCTTTCTGCTACACTTAGAGAGAAGTACTTGTAACTTTCTCCACTAGATGACCCTGATTCAATGTCCCACCTCAGATTCTTTAAGAAACAAAGTGAAACAATCAGCATTAAAACACACGACTAGAGAAGTGAGGACTTTTTCATAGGCGCCATTTTGGATTAGTGTGTAGCTAGACTATTTGACTTATGTCACTTTTCAAGTCTTTGAAAGGAAATTAGCCAGAGTTCAAAGCCATGTAAGGACAAATACAGCAGATGTAGTCGGAAGTGTCGGAACATATCAGTTCCCGGTCCCTGTCTGGATCCCGAATCTGGTCCCGGTCCCGGTTCCGGTCCCGATCCCGATCCCGGTCCTGATCCCGATCCCGGTCCCGGTCGCGGTTCCGGTTCGGGTCCCGGTTCCGATCCCGGTCCCGGTTCCGGTTC
>OMNW01029292.1:0-15623 GCA_900303245.1 Selene dorsalis | reverse complement strand
CTGTAAGGTCCTGTAGGACCGGAACCCGAACCCGAACCGGGATCGGAAACGGAACCCGAACCGGGACCGGTATCAGGACCGGAACCCGAACCGGGACCGGTATCGGGATCGGGACCGGGACCGGAACCCGAACCCGAACCGGGACCGGGATCGGGACCGGGACCGGGACCCGTACCGGGACCGGTATCGGGATCGGGACCGGGACCGGGACCGGGATCGGGACCGGGATCGGGATCGGGATCGGGATCGGGATCCGAAACGGGACCGGAACCCGAACCGGGACCGGTATCGGGATCGGGACCGGGACCGGAACCCGAACCCGAACCGGGACCGGGACCGGTATCGGGATCGGGATCGGGACCGGGATCGGTATTGGGACCGGAAACCGAACCGGGACCGGGACCGGGATCAGGACCGGGATCGGAACCGGGACCGGGACCAGGACCAGATCCGGGATCCAGAAAGGGACCAGAATAGGGACTGATATGTTCAGACGCTGTATTTGACTTTACATGGCTTTGAACTCTGGCTAATTTCCTTTCAAAGACTTGAAAAGTGACATAAGTCAAATAGTCTAGCTACACACTAATCCAAAATGGCGCCCATGAAAAAGCCCTCACTCGTCCTGTGTTTTAATGCTGATTGTTTCACTTTGTTTCTTAAAGAATCTGAGGTGGGACATTGAATCAGGGTAGTCATAGAGTGGGGAAAGTTACAAGTACTTCTCTCTAAGTGTAGCAGAAAGGGTGGTCCTCACTCCATGTGCACTCTTACCCGGAGCTCATTATGATGCCCATACAGGAATGTGTGTGTGTGTGTGTGTGTGTGTGTGTGTGTTGTTTGTCTCTGTATGTTGGCCCTATGATAGACGGTGGAACTGTCCAGGATGAACCCGAACTTCACTCTGTGTCAGCTGGGTCTGGTTCCAACACCTGCAACACTTCACAAGTCGATGTATGTGTATGACTGACTGAGTATTTTTAAATATTTAAACATTTGCCTCTTTTATAGTACTTTCTGACCTTCTGAAACGTAGATTAACAACCATAAAGGATAAAATCTCAGTCATTCAGAGGTTTGAATGTCAGTAGTTTATTTTCTTTGGCTTATTTCTCTGTAAATTTCCATCCACAAGTGAAAGTTCAAGAATCTTTAAGAGCCCCACTTCTCTCTATTGAGCTTAAAGGAAACAAAAAACAAATTTAAGCACATTCAAGAGATAGGAACCAGGAACAAAAAGCTTTATATCAAGATGTGGTTCAGGTGTTATCTGTCATTCAAATATTCAGGATCATTTCCCCTCAGCTGCAGTGAACGGATGACATAATGATTGGTTATATCAGCACACAGTTCTTCAATATACTGTTCATGTGTTATTAGATTTGAGATTTATGCACATGTATAAAAAATCTTGTACCTCTATTGATATGGAAAATGCCAAAATGAATGGATAATAAATTATGAGTTATCGTTTTACATAAAAACAGACACATTCAACTGCACAAATTTGAGCTACAAAATAAAAGATTTGGTACCTCCAAGTTACAATCGTGCAACACAATGTAGGTGGAAAAAATCATCTTTTCCATCTGAAGATATCTCAACACATTTGTGTGCAATAGTGATAGTGACTGCGTGTGGTTTCCTGAGGCTTAAAGCAAAGTGAGAGTTGATGGATCGGGACGTTAGATGTTATCAAATGCGATGTTTTTTCTGTCAGATGACTTCCATCACTACTTTTACATAGATGTGATCTAGATATGATCACTATATGCATATCTAGTATGCGATAGGGAGATGGGCCTCACTCTGGGCTCTCTCATGTGGGTTAGTGCAATGTTGAACTCGTTTACAGTAGGTGGACAGGGACACTCAGAATTACATTGTCAAAAAGCATCAACCTGAAACTGGTAAAATGAGAATATGATTTCTGGTTTGGGATTTATGGTCAACATACTGCCAACTGGTTTCCATCAGAATGAAAAAACCCAAACCCTAACAGCTCAACAGCGGGTTTGTAAAACACACTCAATATAATTGAGGCTTATGAAAATGAGATAATCAACCCACATTAAGATGAAGGCTGAATACATATTCTTAAATAAACAAGTTAAAAGAAAGGAAGAATCCATGGTTTAGCACCAGTTCCAGAAATCTTTATTAAAGTCAATTGTACACCTCTACACATTCTACACATTACAAAACTCAGTGTCAGTAGGAGTCAAACTGATCCAGTACAAACTAGAAAGACAGCAGTCTATGAACCTTGAAGTATGACAAGAAACCAAATTTCATGACATAGGTTTATACCAGGGACAGGTTAACTGTTAACTTACCATTTTTACGTTATGTCTCAAGTTTTTTTTTTCCATGACTGATATTGACTAGGTGTATGACTAGGTGTCTGACACTCAGTGGTGGGTGGCATTAAGATGATACCATTAAAAGAAAAGAAAACAGGAAACAGGAAAGAGGACACACTAAAAAGGATCGACAGAAGATAGCAAAAAAAGTGTGAGAAGAGAACAAACAATTAAAAACCAAGTCTTGAAAAACCTTTTGAACTGTTTTTGAGGCTGGGCAATATTTTATTATCATTTAACAACATTCAGCAGAATTATGTAGGTTTTGTTTTCATAATTGCTACATAGATGACTGAACAAATGAACCATACTGCCCAGCCATAAGCCCTTGCATAGTAAGAGAAGGGTCAAGGTCGGCATCTAGGCCATGTCCTCTTCCCCTTCCTCCTCAAATTCACCCTCCTCCTCAGCAGTGGCCTCCTGGTACTGCTGGTACTCAGACACCAGGTCGTTCATGTTGCTCTCGGCCTCTGTGAACTCCATCTCATCCATGCCCTCCCCAGTGTACCTGAAAGATTAAAAAAAGGAAACATTTACTTACTGTGTGTTCATATATGAATTCTGGGTAATGCGACCACAGGTACACAAACTGTCCCGACATCAGTATTCTTCACTTACCAGTGGAGGAAAGCCTTACGGCGGAACATGGCAGTGAACTGCTCTGAGATGCGCTTGAACAGCTCCTGAATGGCTGTGCTGTTGCCAATGAAGGTGGCGGCCATCTTGAGGCCGCGGGGAGGGATGTCACAGACGGCAGTCTTGACATTGTTGGGGATCCACTCCACAAAGTAGCTGCTGTTCTTGTTCTGCACATTCAGCATCTGCTCATCCACTTCCTTCATGGACATGCGGCCACGGAAGATGGCGGCAACTGTGAGGTAACGCCCATGGCGTGGATCGCAAGCAGCCATCATGTTCTTGGCATCGAACATCTGCTGAGTGAGCTCAGGGACTGTCAATGCCCTGGAAAGAGAGATGTAATTCAATTAAGAATTATTTTAAATGCATATAAGTACTTGCTGGTCTGATAGAGACTCTAAACAGCAGACTCCTCCCTCTCTACCTGTACTGCTGGCTGCCCCGGCTAGTCAGCGGGGCAAAGCCTGGCATGAAGAAGTGCAGCCTGGGGAAGGGTACCATGTTGACAGCCAGTTTCCTCAGATCAGCATTGAGCTGGCCGGGGAAGCGCAGGCAGGTGGTCACCCCGCTCATGGTGGCAGAGACAAGATGGTTGAGATCCCCATAGGTGGGTGTGGTGAGTTTCAGCGTGCGGAAGCAGATGTCATACAGGGCCTCATTATCAATGCAGTACGTCTCATCTGTGTTCTCGACCAGCTGGTGCACTGAGAGAGTAGCATTGTATGGCTCCACCACTGTGTCTGATACCTGGAGAAGAAAGGAAATGAGAAAACAAAGGGAGGAAATGGATGAGCATAAAATCATACAGGCATCTGGTGTTAAATGTTAATTTTTTATTCCATTATGTGTACCTTGGGTGAGGGCACCACACTAAAAGTGTTCATGATGCGGTCGGGATACTCCTCCCGGATTTTGCTAATTAGCAGAGTGCCCATACCAGAGCCAGTGCCTCCGCCCAGGGAGTGTGTGAGCTGGAAACCCTGAAGGCAGTCGCAGCTCTCTGCCTCCTTCCTCACCACATCCAGGACTGAGTCCACCAACTCAGCTCCTTCAGTGTAGTGACCTTTTGCCCAGTTGTTACCAGCTCCGCTCTGGCCTGTGTTATGCAAATAAATAAAAATGTAAATAGACATCTATAACAGTAGAAGTGTTGAAAATTTGTCATTTTAGTGTTTAAGTGCTGGGTCAGCCCAAGTTAAAATACAGATTGATGTTACTTACCAAAGACAAAGTTGTCAGGTCTAAAGACTTGACCAAATGGACCAGACCTAACAGAGTCCATTGTTCCAGGTTCCAAGTCAACCAGCACTGCACGTGGAACATACTTCCCACCTGGTGATGAAAGGCACAAAAATGTGATGGTAAGAGGAAAGTTACACAGTCCAGAGACAATTACTCAGGCAACAAGCTTCTTGTTCCATTCCACTAATTAATAATTACTATCTTTATCTTAGTATTCAAAACATACATGCCTTTTAAAACATTAACCATGTAAAGCAAAACAAAACTGCTGAGAGAAATAACATTACCACAACAGTTTCACATCAATTATAAATAACGTTTGAATGCTTTGTAGTTAAGCATACTAAGGTCATACACAGGTACTCAAAAAAAGAAGAAAACCATTTGCGAAAGTGGTTTAGGAACTGTTTCTGGCTTATATAAATATTCTACCACACTCCCTCATATTTAACGTTGAGTTCCTTGCTCTGTGGAGTTTTTTGGTTTGTGGTATCATAGGAACGAGGCGACAGTAACTAGGAAGGTGAGTCAGGAGAGACCTATGGGATTCAAGGCTGATTTCTAGTGGCTTCTATCTGAACAAGGACCCCCTGCTGGACTCCTGCGGTACTAACAACCCGGAGGTATTGGATTACCTTGACTGCCTGAGAAATTATTTCATCAAACTCTGTAGCTCGAAAAACGTTGTAAAGAGAAGATCACCTGCTGCCTCGTTGTAATACACGTTGATTCGCTCCAGTTGCAGGTCGCTGTCTCCGCCGTACGTCCCGGTCGGGTCGATGCCATGTTCGTCACTTATCACCTCCCAGAACTACAGTCGGAAAGAGAGAATAAAGGACAATGGTTTAATTAGCCGACAAACTAACACGACTGATCCTCGCGCTCGAATGAACAGCCGGACTATCATTAGCTGCGGCGCTAAGTAAGCTAATTTAGCAGCCCGCTGAAACCCAATTTAACACTCGCGGCACTTTTCAGTGAGTCACTTCCAAACTATTGAAGTTTCCCCAACCTTGGCTCCAATTTGATTTCCACACTGGCCGGCCTGCAGGTGCACGATTTCCCTCATTCTGGTAGAAATTGGAAACTTCAAAACCTCAACTGACACGAAAAAGAGTTGTATCCCTTCTAGTACTCCGGTAACGGACTAACCTGAGAAGCCAGGAACGTTGCCAACGCTAGTCGACCGATAAACGCCATTGGTTCAATGAAATGTCAATCAAAACACGACAGCCATCTGATTGGACGAGAAAACTTGGTGTCGGGTTCTGTTTTTGCTTAGTACTCTGGGGGCTCCGTTGCCTAGGTAACAAAAATTGAACTCAAACACTGGTGTTTCTGTAGCGACACCCTGAACACTGCTGTCGCGCTTGTGTCTATGCAACAGTAAATCGCATCGAACAAAAGGAGATCTTGCAATGATTTCCATATTTTGTGTCCACATGTTATATTAGTAAATTGATGGTTATTATATCAGTTATTTAGTATCTAACTAATCCTATTCCCCACGGAAGAAAAGGAGTGAATAATACGATTGTGTTGAGCATAAATACTCACCTTTGTTTCCTCATTCACTAATGTGATTTTACAAGTCGTTTCAGATCATTTCTCAGTTTTTGATATGTCCATCTATGAATTGCCGAATCAAATAATTTAATCCAAGTCTCAGGATGTCTCTCCTTTAACCCATACTAGGCTTTGACTCAAATAAAAAATCAATATTTTATGAAAGGATTGATCAGATACACTTAAACACTCTTGTGTCTTGTGCTGTTTGTATTTCTTATTTTTTTTTAGAAACCAAGTGCCATCCAAAATGCAGGAAACAAAAAGCAACACATGAGAGTGGGACCTGCCTGTGAAACCATCCAGCCCAGTGACCTCAAAAGAGAAGAGGGGGAGAAAAGGTTTCCATACACACATTTACATTACAGATGCTTGTCCTTGTTTTATACACAACATTGGTTTGTATTTACTCTGTGTTTAGTTATATTGTCTGTTTCAATCTAACCCATTCAGTGGTTTTTTATGTAAACAATATCCACTGCTGCAGTGCACACGTAAGGTGCAAGTACAGCTATGGTTTGTTTGCTTTGGTCCAAACCCGAGTGGAAAGATGACCAATGGCTTTGTATGAGTATACCTTTGGCCCAATCCCCGTTTCCACCCTAACAGACTTGGAGGCATGTTCCAAGTAAGTCCATAAGGACTTTGTGCTGCCCCAGTGTTAATGAAAGCATGAAGACACTTTTCCAAGTGAAAAAGTCTCCAAAACAAGCAAGGAAAGAAGGAAAGGAATAAATCCAACATTAGAAGAAGAAAAAAAAAATGAACATGTAAAAACAGAGCTGGTGATTCAAAGCCACAGCTGTGTGTATCTGTCCAACATGATGATAAATTCTATATCTGCTTTCATCGGGTCTGATCAACATTGTAATGTTATTTACAAAAAGGAAGTGAAGAGGAAATTTGTTGTATTCAATTCCCTCATAAAGGGAATATCTGCTCTTCACCCGGAGCAACTCCAGCAGCTTCACAGTGTCAAAGGTCAACAATGCCTATTAGTATGTTCAGCGCTGTGTGGGACAGTAGAACAGTCTCTCATACAGGCCTGCCATAGACTGAGGGGTATGTTTTTTGTTTAGCCTTCACATTTCCATTGAGGACTGATTAGTTTCCCTGAATACCAGCCATAATAACCAGCTTAAACTCCTCAGATCCACATGTACACGCTTGAAATATAAACTATTGATACAGGTGAAAAAAAAACCCTTTATTTGTACAGTATGCTCAGTGTTTTATACTGTATAATGTGTGAATCTTTCTGTCAAGATCAACTTTACTCTCTACAAACACGACACTGTACAAGAACTGTCTGCCAGGCAGCAGATTTGTTTGTTTTGGACACCATATTTTACTGAGCTACACAAACCCATCTGCACAAATATGTAACAAATTAATCCTTAAAAATGTTCAGTTCTATGTACATTTCTTTATCCAGTTGTCCAACTGAAAGTTGTGGTCTTCTATCTGAGAAAACAGATTCTGGAGATTTTATATGAAGTTATCTACATTATTATAACTCTGTTTTGTACAATCCCAGCTGAGAGCAACTCCTCTTGCTTAGAAAAAGTCTGAGGCTTTTCGTCGCTTGGGAAGCTGCAGCAGATTGTCCGTCAGTGATGTAAGGTCCTGTGAGCTTGGGGTCTTGGCTTTATTTGGCGTTGCTGTCGGTGTTCCTGAGGGAGTGGATGGGCCACCGAAGGGAGACTTGATGACCCTGTGTGAGGGTGATGGGGTGTAACTTGCTCTTAGCGCTTTGTCCGTGTATTTGCTGGATGTCCGATTTACGAGTCTCTGCAGGGCAGGGGTAAGGGCTGGGCTCAAACCTTTAGGTGTAAGACTGCAAAACAAAAGATGAGGTGCTTGGTGAGCACATGCCAATCGTAATTTCTTCATGGCTACACTATTAATATTGTTAAACATATATATATATAAATATATTACCTATAGAAGCAGATCAGGTGTAGAAAGTTTAATGTTATTACCTTGCAAGGTTCTCTGTGACCTTCCGCAAAGCCTCCTGTTTCTTTGCACGGTTTTTAGCTGCAGCTTCGTTAGCCATCTTTAAACCCAGCCTCTCACGCCGTCCTGGTTCTGGAATCTATTTGAAACAAAATGACCGGTCAATATTTTACAACTTAACAAAATGTAAAAGCCAATTTTTGATTAACAAAGCCTTAGAGCTACCACTGAATGTTCAGCACCTTAAATGATGGACCATGGTTCCTCTCAACATATGGAGTGTCAGATCCATCCAGACGGAACGGGGTACTCTCGATCTCACCCCACGTCATCAGAGGTGACTCAGCTACACCTGAGGGGATGAAAACAGCTTTCAGAAATCTACTCCATGTTGAAAAAAGTTACTAGGAGGATGGAGGAGGATTTCAAGACCAACTTACCTGGTGCAGGGGAAGGTGTTCTTTCAAAACCATATCCATTCACTGAGGGAGATTCATGGGGGATGAGCTCCTTCCCATCAGGGCCGACTTTACCCTGTTTGAACTGGACACACACACAAAAAAATTCACCTCAGTAGCACCACACTTCAAAAGTATGGAGCACATTCAGGTGAAATGCAACATCATGTCTTATCTGTTACCTGTGCATTTAGAGCAGCAGCCTGTTGAATCTGGCTTTTGTTGAGAGCTTTGCTGAATGGGTCCCCAACAAAGCGCGTATTCTTGTGAACCACCTCTCTTGGCTTCTTAAAGACCGCATCGTCGTCTTTAACACCTTGATTGGAAAATGTAAAAAGCAATATAAGTGATATTATTTAGCTATGTGATCAGTACTGAGGATTTCTTTTTAAAAACACACCCACACACACATATATATCTTACCCTCTGGATAATACATCAAGGCGTTCTTTGCTTTGTATTCCCATGTCTCCAATCCAGCTTTCACACATTCAAGTGCTGCCTTCTCTACCGATGGTAAAGCTAGATTCTCCTCATGGCGCTGAAAAATATCAGTGTTTATGATTGTTTTCACTGTTGTCTGAGGGTGTGCAAAAATAATCATCGGTCAGTTTAAGATATTTGGTAAGCCAGGAGAAGTTCTACTCATCACAAGTCACCTGTAATGTAAATAATCATTTTGCATTTGCTTTGAATTTAAGTAAAACCTGTGCTGCACATGCATACCTGTTTGAATTCAGCCTCAGCCTCATATAACCAAGCATGCTTCAGTTTCTCCTTGTCTTTTGCCAGATCCATTATTTGTTCAAATGATGCGTTATCCTCACTGGTATTCTTAGCGAGGAAACGATCCAGAGCAGGCAGCTCTTTCTCTTCCTTGTCTTCATCTTTGCTGTCTAAAAAACAAAACAATGACAGATACAGGATTAAATTACTATTAAGCCCCTACAAATCCATTTGTTACAGTCAAATATATATCCATTAATGTGACTAAGTGAGGAAGAGAATCATACACAGTACGTGAAGTAAGATTACAGTTCTGTGGACTCATGTAAATACACAAAGTTAAAAAAAACTGCATGTTAAATTCTTTTCTCTCCAATTAAAAGATGAATCACTTACCCCCATCTAAACATTTACTGCCACGAGTAGAAGACGGAGATGTTGCGCGGCCCACTGGTGTCTCAAAGCTAGCTGGAGTGACGTCTTAGAGGACAAATGGAAAACACAGTTGTAAAGCACATCCATGGCAACCAGACCAAATGTCTGGTGAATACAGATTTTGTTAATACAGGCTTTGCATTCAGATTTGAATGATACTCACAGGGTGCAGAGGATCGCGGGGTTGACTTTGTCAGAGATGTTCCATATCGGATGGATATCTCTCTCATTCTCTCAAGGTCTCCATTTTCCTCTGCTTCCAGGTAGTCCTTCTGTGCTTGCAATTTTGTCACATCTGGGAAGAAATCCCTCTGGATAATCTTCTCTAAGCTCTATAAGATGTACACAAGTAGGTACAGTTGACTTTGGAAATGATGACATGTTCTTCAATACTATCCAACTGTCACTTTCTCTCTGATAGACAGTTAACTAACAATAACTTGACTTACTCATGCCCAAAACAAAACAGGCCAATTAAATTTCGATCATCAAAAATGAATCTGCAAATACTTGTCGTGATTATTTTCTCAATCCATTAAAACAGACTGAGGTGCCAACACCATTGAACTGCTCGTTTATACTGTCCAACAGTTCAGAACAGTTTATACTGTCCAACAGTTCAGAAAAGTTGTAACGAGGAGACTTTGGCCTTTTCTAGTCGATCACTTTGTCAAATACTCTACTTCAAACATTACTTGAACATGTGGTAGAATGATATTTTGAACCCAATGCCTTGTTAACAAACTTCCCAACTGTGTAATACCATAAAAGGCCACAGTATTAATACATAAAACCACAACATTTAATTACCTCAATGTACTCCTCCTCATCGAGGACATTTCTGTTGAGCTTGCCGGGCTCCGTCTCCTCGGGTTTCTGCCGGAGAGCCACTGTTGTTACCGTCGAAGGGACGAGGGTCCCGGACAGCGCTTTCCTCACGCTAGCGCTGCCCTCCATTGTAGAACAGCTAACGGCGACCGGTCGGCCACAGACGTCGACTTGGTGGAAAGACAGAGTCGCTTTTCTGTTTGAAGAACAGAACTAAAGTATGAATTAGTATCGTAGACACCGTAGATAAGAACAGCAACGGACAAAACTGTGACCAGCGTCGATGTTAGCTTAGTTTTGGTCAATACAAGACAGCAGCGTACAAACAACGTACTTCCGGACAGGCTGGTCTACGTCACCGGAAGTTTACGAGCGCCCAAGCAATTTACGACATCTCTATTTATAAACTCAATTTAATGCGAAAAAGCTTATTGCAGTAATTGTACATGGTGAACGCACCTCTCAATTCAGAGAACGTAAGTAGTTTTTAGCACTTCTTTTTCTTCAATAATCCAGAAGTCCGTGTCACAGTTTTTTTTGTCGAGGGAAACAGGTTGATGTAAACTTCCAGGCTGGCCCACAGGTCAATACGTCACACTACTTGAACTTTTAGTTTTGTGATCAGTTTAATTCATTTCTGTGTCTGTCACTGTCAGGTGAATTTCACTTGCTTGTTGCTCCCCAAAAGCATCTGAAGTTCTAGCACCATAACTGTTGTGTTTGTATTGAGTGTGGCAGATATAAAGGACTTCTAGGCTACCAGTTGTACTTTAATTAGATTTAATCATTATGGATTAGTCCACCCACCTACCTACCATACTGAGTGTGCTGGAAAAGGTTCGCATAGTTGAGATAATTCACTCTGTCACTGTTACCTGCCACACACGCTGTATATACAGTAATGCCTGAGACACAGCGGGTACCCAGACTGACTAACCACTGGTTACATAATTGACTAAGTTATCTGGAGATCTGTCAGTGGACCTGAAGCTATAGCAAACAAACAAACAAACAAACAACAACAACAACAACAAATTCATTTCTAACATTAGTGTTCACTGAATGTCATGTGATGAATTGGTTTGATTATTGATTGCATAAAAATTAAGTTCCACCATTTTTTTTCAAAACAACTTTATTTCTTATGAAGGGCACTTTTTTTCCCAACTGGTACAAAGCAGAACAATCTGTTAACAGACTCGAGATTCATCTTTCTAGTATTATAGTGGATGCTTCCAGTACTTCTATTAGGTACTCAGCCAACCAGCTTTCATACTACAAAACTGTCTACAGCCACATCATTTGACTGACACAAAAGCTTCATGTCTCTTTATTTTCTGGAGAAAAAAGAAGATTTACTGGCCATTATATTTGGTAACAATAGCAAGCAAATTCCCTGCACACACGCACACACACACACACACGCACACACGCACACACGCACACACAGACACTCTTTCTCCTCTCTTTTTCTTCCCTTTCAGTGCTGGTGTCCATATATGCAGGGCAGATTTCAGTTTTCTGCGTTTCCCACACCAAATGATAGTCTTTTCTGTCGCCTCCACTTTGCTCTTCGGTTTTTAAACCAAACCTAACAGAAAAAGTTAGTCAGTCAAGTTGTAATTTTGTTGTTTCAGTCTTTTACATACTTCACTTTTCAACATAATATATATGACACACATTTAAATAATTGATACAGCATTAGACACTGTTGTCAAATATAATTACTCGCAGCCTTTAAACAGGATTTAAGACACACTACTTAAAATAGCATATATTATATATCACATTGATGCAAATGTATGGGTGTGTAGGGCCCTCATTATCACTGTCATTTAGTATAGGCAAATATAAGCAATGAGCTTCAGCCTATACCTTTTCAGTCATTACCATCATTTTGTTGTTGTTATTGTGGAGATTGATGTAGGTTTCTATGGTGTATGTGTGATGATGGCTGACTGAATAAATATATATTGTTCCATTGTTCCATTCAGGAAATTTGCATTTCTTTTCCTTAATCAGGTTTTCAATGGTTTTGACATACAAAAAACATGCTACATGTGAATGGCCAAACTTAGCATGCCACATTATAGATACTCAGGCCTAATGGATGGAACACTATAAAAACACAAGATTTGAAAAAAAAAAAAAAACATTTTACAGACCATGGGTTCGGGACCTTTTCAAGATATAGAAAAAGTTTGTAAAAAAAAAAAAAAACCCAAAAAAACATGACTCAGAGCTGCAACAGTCTCATCTGATTTGACTTGCAATGACCTGAAAGGCTGAATGTGGCACATTGTGTGACTCTTACCTCTACTCTCTCTTCTCTTAAGTGAGTGCGCTGTGCTAATTTCTCTCGCGTGTTCACATCTGGATACTGATTCTGCAGGAACAGCTCCTCCAATGCATCCAGCTGCTCCTCTGTGAAGATAGTGCGGTGACGTCTGGTTCTCCTCTGCACCTGACCAGGTGACTGCTCCTCTCGATGAGCCTCCCCCAGCCTGCATGTGTTTGAGAGCATCGCTGGGGCCCATCCATACTGACAGGCTGCAGGGAAGAAGTCAGATTTGGGAAGAAGTCGGATTTGAGGTAAGGGGGGAGAAGAAGTATTACGACAATACTAATGTTAGCAGGCGCGAACAGAGCTGACAGTTTGGTCTTACCTTCATGAATGAAGTCGGCTCTGAATATGTCTCCACAGTGGGAGCAGTAGCAGCAGCATACACATGCGTGATGAACAGTCTCTTTCTGCTCTCCAACAGGACTCTTCTCCTGTTGCCCAGCACTATTTGTCTCGCATGTCCGTCTGTCTCCATTACTATTTGGATATTTGCTTAATATGTTTTCAATAGTGAAGGGAAACTTTTGTCTCTCCATCCTGATCAGTCCGTCCATGTCCAAAGAAATTCCTGTAAAACACAAACAGTGCTGATCACAGGATATTGACACAGAGCACTTTTCGAGTGCTCGGGCTCAGCTCCTCTTCTTCTTCTCCTCTCTACAACAGTGTGTCAGACCCTTATAGTGAAATTGGGAGGCAAAAAAAATAGTAAAACTATAATCCCCCCTATGGACCAGACACATAAAACGGTTGAAACTTAATTCCTAGCTAATCTGGCCAGTTTTGTGAAGAGGTTAGGGAGGACGGCAGATTCAGTTAATCTTGCCTCATTCCTTTCTCCAAAAGAAATCAGATTTCACTGCATAAAATGAGAAGTGGAGAGCTCCTAAGATCCTTATTGTTGAGGTTTTAGAGAAAAGGGGATTGCTTGGTATTAGAAACCTGGATTTATAGATGAACGTTTTTGGTGTGGCCAGAGACTTGTGTATGCTGAATTTGAGGATTAGCTCCTAAATTTATTTCATAATGTCACTTTCCTATTTAGCTTTATCAACATATGATTTTGTGCAAAGACGGCAACAACACATTACACACTAGTTACACCCAGTAATTAGTGAGTTGCAGATAAATGAATGACTCATTTTGCCACTAATAGATTTGCATGTACTACTCCATACAGATAAGCACATATGACAAGGCCACATCCAGTAAAAGGAATTTAGCCCTGTCCATGTGGTTTGTATTCACAATCATGCGTCATGTGTATTATCTGTATGGTGCAGTCTTTTCAGTCTGACTTCTCTGACAATGTGAACAGCTGAGGTAAAGCCATTACAGGTTAAATTCTTCCCCCCTCAACAAATCCTGTGATTTCATACAAGGCAATACACGAATTAATGGATTTCCACAATCTGTCTTAAGCTCCTCTTATAAGGGCTTTTGAAAACAGATAACAATAAACACCATCCCATCCTTTTCACCTGGGTTTAATAGCGTCCAGATTGTTGACATGTAGTTTGAGGAGCATGTGAGATCACTATCTGTGGTTATTGTGGCTCTCAAAAGAAGGAATTGTACCACATCCACATTGGTTCAAACAGTTCAAAATTCATTACTGGGGATTAGAATGATAAAAGTTCATTTTGCCGTTGGAAAAGCAATATTTGGTACAAGAAGTAAAGTCGAAGAAACCACCACTGCCTGGTGGTTGTTATAGTTTCCTCTTCTTCTTCAACAAGCAGCCTTGATAGAAGTCAGAAGTCAGGCAAATACCAGCTCAGACACAAAAGCCTGATCCACATCAGGCTGAAAAAGAAATTACAGTTATGCTTCTGTCTAATTGTGCTGTGATTCTCTCAGCTCTGGAAAATACAGTCTGGTCATCATGCAGAATTGTTCTGATGCATGAGATTCTTTTCACTGTAACTGTCATTGATTGCGATGCCTTCGAGGTCATGTGTTGATATCAGAAATATTAAACTCAATTAGAAGGTCAGTGGGAGGGCACCATTCAAATCACTGCTATTCAAACACAGGAATAGGAAATGATTTGGTTAATGAGCAGAGTACCCTGCACAGCAAAAGTGTCTCTGCCTACTGCTGGGCCAGTGCCCAAAACCTCCTGGGAAATTGGAAATGGCAGTTGTGTGATCAGGAAATGGAGGAAATCAACCTTCCTCTCTTGGTTTTCCACACTTAATGCAGAAAAACACAGGAACTATTGAAGCTTCACAAAATGCTTTTCAGATAGCAATGCCCTGGGGAGTGGAAATAAATTGAGAAAACAAATATGTGATTGCAGAAAGCTGCGTAAACACAAACATTATGTGTTTCTTTTTTCCTATTTTTTTCTCTCTTGGATCTGTTAGGTTTCAATGTCACACTGGAGCCTTTCTGAACTGAGATGGAGTCACTGTGACGACATGTTTTGTTGTTTGAATAGGTTTGTGTCACTGAAATCAAGTACACTATATGGTGTACACTACAGTGTACTTGGTACCAACATTTTCCCACACCCTGTAAGGATTTTTCAACCTGTTTTTAGATTAACATCATTAAAGCCAATTAAATCACACCCAAAAATGCTGCATTGTTTCCATAAACACATTGTGTTGCTAATGCTGAGTCAAAGGGATGATTCACCGCTGGTTGGTTTGTGTGTTTTTATGTTAATGACAATATCAGCATTAATAATAGTAATAATAAACAACTTTGACATTTAGATTACATTTACATCACTGTCTGTGGGATGATGACAATCTGTGTATTTTTTCCACCCTCAGCAGAGCAGGATGGTCCTGGAGGGTAGTCGTGCGCCCCCCTGTGACAGAAGACTACGCTGGCCGCCGCTGAACGGCGGAGCGACACAGCGCGGCAGACTGCCCCCGACTCGCGATAACTCGCGTTGCACTGAGGCAGCAGCTGGGCGGAAAAGGCGGGAGAAGACTGCCGCTTCCGCGTCCGCGCAGCACAGACACAACAGTAGGGCAAAATGGACGATAAGTTAATATTGGCCGTATTTAATTACCCAGAGCTGTACAATGTCACTTTACCGAATTACCG
>OMNW01029288.1:0-13804 GCA_900303245.1 Selene dorsalis | reverse complement strand
CATCACTTGTGTTTATCTTCCCCGAGGTTATTTAGTTCTTGATTAGCACTGGCTCACTTGTACCCCACATGTTGAGTTATGGCAGTGCAGTTTCACCGTTTCCCAACCACTTGACTGCCAGTACAATATCTCTGCCATATGTGATGCTAACTCAACGGTTGGTGTAAATCATATCTCAGTTAGTCTTTATATACCAACAATATGATATCAAGACAAAAGCACACCTCGTCTGTCTTCTTCTAAAAATACTACCTGATAGTGATGTGTATGACGCTTCGTCACTGAATTAGAATTGTGGACAGTACTGCTCGTTCACCATGTACGCTCGACCACCGTCCTAAAAATAACACTCACCCCTGCACAGTGGGCTTGAGTATCCACTTGCAGAAGTTATGTGCACAGTGTCACCATTTAATTCTACGCATGTCTACTGCACTACTTTTGCACTGAATTCTCCTAGTTTCTAGAGAGGACCTGGCTATCATCGGGTATATTTGACAGAGATGTATTTGCTAATTTATGAATATCTACTCATGCATACAGACATTTTAATACATGCAAGAATATGAAAGATGTCTCCACTGAAATTTCAAATAACAAAAGTCCCATTCTTTTCTGTCTTTTTTTAATGAATAACATGCAGTATGTTGGTGGAAGCCATGTAGTGTATTTTTCTAACTTTTTAAACCATTTTCTGCCATGACAGGTATGAACCTGAATAAGCGAGAGTTGAATGAACATGTGGAGTTTGAGTCTCAGACATACTATGCTGCATTTGCAGCAGAGCTTGAGGCCTGTGCACAACCAATGTGGGGTCTCTTAACACACTGCAAAGTCAAAGTAAGTCCCGTCATTACCACTCTCTCGCTCATCTCCTGTGTGCATTCTTGATGATCTTGATTAATGGAAGATGCATCTCAGGCTTCCTGTGCTGCTTCCATTAACTGTATAACCCCATATGAATTTTTAACACGTTAACCTGTCCTTCAACAGGAGACACAGGAATATACTAAAACTGTGGTACGCTACTGTTTGGAGACCCTTCAGATCTGGTTCGATGCCATTGGCTTCATTGATGAGGTGAACTGAAAAACACAAACAAAAAACTGAACATAGAAACAAGTATTCCTTTCCTGTTTTTCATGTCTTATATCTCTCCTTTAGCCTGCTCCAAATCAAGTGACATTTCACCTGCCGCTGCATCGCTACTATGCCATGTTCCTCAGCAAGGTATGACAGAGCCAGAGCCAGTCTTACAGAGTAAGACTTAACTGTGTTGTGTGTGTTTTTAAACTTCATTGTTTGGTTGAAAATTCTCAGGCTATAAAGTGCCAAGGACTGGACCTGGACAGCCTCCTGCCTGACCAAGAGATGCTGATGAAGATCATGGTGCATCCACTCCAAATCCAGGTATATCACTTCAGGGCCAATAAACAGATTCACATTTAGTGTTCACTTTTTCATGTCTGTGGCCTCGTGTTTATGAAAACTTTGTGTTGTCTGCAGGCATGCCTGTCAGAGATCCACAGCAACATGTGGGTCAGGAACGGTCTGCAGATCAAGGGACAGGCTATGACCTATGTGCAGTCACACTTCTGCAACTCCATGATTGACCCTGACATCTATTTGCTACAGGTTAGGGTTATGCATTATGTTATGCATTATGATTTAGGCATACAGGCTAATTTATATCTGCAGTAACTAGACTACTGGATAACACATAGAGCTCAGGTTTTATATCTTTTTGTCCTTTCATCCTTTTATTCATATGTTTCTTACTTTACAGGTTTGTGCATCGAGGCTAGATCCTGACTACTTCATCTCAAGCGTTTTTGAGAGGTAAACTATCTTGTACATATAATTTTTTGCTACTGCGTAATTCAAATGATATTTGCACACAGTTTAGTGGAAGTGCAATCATTTTGTTCACCATTTTCTGCCACACAGGTTTAAGGTGGTTGACTTGTTGACAATGGCGTCTCAGCATCAGAATGCCGTGTTAGACTCAGAGCAGGAGAGGCCGATGCTTGAAGGAGCCCTGACCTTCCTGGTCATACTGACGAGCCTTCGCATCCATTTGGGTAAGTGATACAGTAAAGGATCCATACAGTACCAAGCCCATATAAAGGTCATAATTCAAGCAAGCAAAGTAGACACTAGTTAGTCCTCTATCATCAAATGAATGAAATTGTTATTACAATCAAAATAAATGCTTTAATAATATAAGACACTGGTTAAAAGCATAAGAGACCATAGACCAGCTAAGAGACTGTCTGAACAGATGGGGTTTCACTTGCTTTTTAAGAGTCCAGACACTCCAAGCTTCTCAAATTTAGTGGAAGACTATTCCAGAGTTTAGGAGCTGTTGACCGGCTTGGCCTGAACACCCCAGAGCTTAAATTGTGTTTATGGTATTCTTAGAAGACTCAGAGACCTAAGAGCACATCCCCACTGAAAATTATCAAACAACCTGCACAATATAGTTTCTGGACAAGGCTGTTTTCTGGACAAATTGGCTGAAGTTATATCCTTGTCTGGGCAGCTTGCACAGGTAGAAAATTCACATTGACATATGAAAAACCTTGAATTATGAGGAGAGGACAGGACACTATCCTGAAAGTGCCGAAGCATGGAGGTAGTGCTCTGCCTACTCAACAGTTGGGCAACATTTTTAAACCTTTTGAAATGAAGTTACAACTTTCAGAGCTGCAACATATTTTAACACGTAGAGGTGAATGAATTATGTGAGAACCGAGTGCCATCTGTGGGAACTTTGCACAGGTGCATCTAGTTCATTCTTGGAGTTCACCAAACTACCAAATGAAATGTGTAGCAGTTTTCTGTTCAGTATGGTTCCTGAGTGATGATGAATAGTACGATCAACCAAAGATGGATAGGGAGTCCAGAAAGAAACCTCTTGTGTGATGATGGTTGACTTATTAGTCTAAATCACAGCTTTTTAGTCAAGCTTTAAGAGTTAAAGCTGATATTATGTGAGAGATTAGTTGTCCAGAGGGCTGATGCATGGAGACAGACAACCATTCACGCTCACATCCACAGCCATGAAGAACTTACTCGCCAGTTATGTATGACTCACATAACTGTATTTAATCTGCCATCTTCTTTACTCTTCATATCGTACCTTAATGTTAGTGCTGTGGGTCCATCTTGGACTAAACTTACAGAAAGACCAGAGTCCATGTTGTGCTTTGTTCAAGAGAAATAACCTGAACAACCTAAACATGACCATGTGAACATCAACACATCCCCTAACTGGCATTTTGTGCCTTTCTTAGTTTAAATGACACTGACTTAACTTTTGTCCATAATATCGCAGCTAAAGACAAGAAACAGTATTATTGAGACGTAGACTCTTGCTTAAACTGACATGTAACAATCATATTTGCTTAAACACAGCCTGCCCTCGCAATTTGTCTGTTGGTATTCAGGACTCCTTCTCAGTTTGTCCTTACATTCACTCTTATTTTAATTCTCTCCAACAGGGATGACGGATGATGAGATCCTTCGGGCTGAGATGGTCTCACAGTTGTGTATGAATGACCGTACACACAGCACACTATTAGATCTTGTATCCTTCAGTACTTAACAAAGACATCAAACAACAATGGTACTTAATCTTTGAGGACATTTTTCCTTAAGTGTTTTTATAGATTCCTGAGAATCCCAACCCAAAGAGTGGCATCATACCAGGGAGTTGTAGTTTTGAGGAGATGCTCTCGGCTGTGGCTGACTTCAAAGCACCGGTGTTTGAACCTGGAGGCTCTATGCAGCAGGGGATGTACACACCTAAAGGTAGGATGATTTATATTATTATAAAACAGACCATATAACAAACAAGGAATGAATGAACGAATGAATTGTGTCATGGGGAATATTACAGTAGTGACTAGTGAAGTTAATGATGAATTTACATAGAATTGCATGTGTTGATATGTGTTAAGTGGTTTGGTTTCAATCTAGAAACCAAAACTAATCTGATGACTTCTGGGTGTTGGTATTTGTAACCAGTTATTCAACACTCAGTGAGGCATTACAGGTTCATATAGTCTGAAGAGTGACTGGAAAGTCAGTCATGTTTTTAAAACAACACTGAGATGTGGATACGTCTGTCTACTGCCCTCTACTGGACAACTGAAGTGCTAACAGTAACAATGACTGCAGTGTAGGGTTATAAATGACAGGCAGCCCTATGATCTGTATTTGTGTCGTCAAAATGATCAAGATGTTTTCTGAATTTACAGCATGATTGTGTCTTTGTGTCCTCTTAAGTTGCAGTGTGTCGAGCTCTCATGGTTACTCTAGAATTGGGCATTTCAGTTGGGTGAAAACGTGGGAAAACTGTAAAGGGATTGAATAGATATTGGTACAGTGTCCCATTTTATATTAAATCAGTCACAGAGCTCTGTTATTTTAATTTGAACTGAGCACCTATGGAGAAAAATTGTCCTCCCGTAATTAAAGTAATTTAATTGTTGTAAGTTTATTGTGTAGAATTAGCATAGATAAGTGAATTCAGCAAATATTCTTTATTTGTGCCAGTGTGAAGAGCAATATCTTTTTATATCCTGACAGATACAGTAATGTTTCAGTAGATATGAATCTGGCATATTGGAAATAAATGTTTACTCAATGCCCTCTTGAATATATCCTAGACAACCAGCTGTTAGAATAAATGTCTCTCCAAATCTCTTTAAAATTAATATCTGCTATGTTACAGCTCATGTATTGTGTCAGCTGACCACTTGGGGTCAGGCTTACACCACTTACATAGAGAGGGGAATCCAAGAAGAAAGTGAATCAGCATCACTTTGTGCCAGAGGTTAAAACACATCTCTCTCCCTTCTCTCAATTAGCGGTGGTGTGGGAAAAGGAGTTTGACCCCATCATGGTTGTTCTCAGAACAGTCTACCGGCGTGACGTCCAGTCTGCAATGGACAGATACTCAGCATTGTAAGTCAACACTGTTGCCTTAAATTCCCACTAAATAAATGGCTCATTTATTTTTGATTTAGAACAGTGGTTATCATATTAAAACCTCATCGCATCATGTTTTTCTGCAGTACTGTGCAGTTCTTTTGTTGGCATATTTATATTCAGTCATCCCTGACCAAGCCAACCTGAATCATGCTGTGTTCAATGTCACATGGTCCCCTCTCTCACCTGGCCCTAAAGGGACATGATAAGAAAGGTCAGGTCCGCTGGCTGCTAGAGTTACTTCCAATTAGGTAGCTGTCGAGAAAAATCAATTTATTTCAGGCTAAATCGTAATAGAATTGAGGAAATCTTTCTTGTTTGATTGTGGTGCGGACGTCTCCCAAGACAAACGTGTCAGTGGAGGCGGAGAAGGAGATACTTGGGGGTTAATTTTCTTTAAGGTCGCTGGCACGTGTAGGGGATGCTAATTATAGTGAAGGGCCCCTCACAGAGTGCGTCAGTATTTTAAATGGTACAGTGCTTAGGAAGATAACCCTTTTTATAATTAGATTTTTTTGGTGTTACTGTAATTAAAAGTGAAAGAATGTGGATAGGGCACTGGTAGTTAACTGCACTTCTTTCACACACAGCATATACATTATTCTTTGGTAATACTTGTCTGTCTTGATGAGAACAGAACCATATTTCTCCTTGAAACACATTGAAGCTGCCATTGCCACCTTCAGAGTCTGATACCAGCCTCATGTTGCACATTCACTCTGTTTGCATATGATGGATGGCCTGTCAAACTGGCCTTGGTTTTATATAATAATGAGCCCATCATCACTAATAGAGTGTGCAGCCATGCTTCCCATCTGCTATTCTGTTACATAGACTGAGAGCTTTTGTCCAGTGAATTACTCTGAATGGTGTTAGGTGTCACTTTGTCAACCTCTTATTACTCTAATTGTTATACTTTATGTTGCTTTTCAAACCTCTGTAAGCTAGCCTACATCCTTATTGGTGTGGTAACTGCTGATTGTTGTCTGATATATATTTTTGTATTGGTGATAATGATTTCTTCTAGTCTGAAGCAGTCTGGTATTCACACCGGCAACCCATGGCCACCTTACAAAGAGAGGACGCCTCTGCACCCATGTTACAAAGGCCTAATCAAGCTGCTGCACTGCAAGACGCTGCACATTGTGATTTTCACTCTCCTTTACAAGGTGAACCTTTCAACAACTATTCATATGATAATGTGGCCTCAGTTTAGCACTTTAGATAAATCAGAAGCGCCACTGTTTGCCACTTTTCAGTCAATGCACAAGTAATATGTCTTGGAAATTAACTGGTGCTGACATGTTATATAATACCTGTACAATACAGGCAGGACAAAATGCAGAAGGTGCAGCACTAAATGAACATACCACATTGTGTAGCTTTGCATCTTTATAATTCGAGCTGTTTTTATCAAAGAAGAACTGGTGATAAACTTGCAGACGGTTTCTATGTGTTCTTCTATGTTTTAGATATGGATGGATCATCAGAACATGTCTGAGCATGTGCTGTGCATGGTGCTGTACTTGATTGAGCTTGGCTTGGACAACCAAGTTCAAGAAAACAAGGAGGATGAGGTGAGATGTCGAAGCTGTGAGTTGCTGCCAGTCTTTTCACTGTATAGACTGCAAACCAGCATCCTACATAAAGTGTATCTTACACCCCCAGGAGCCTTGCATTGAGGAGCACTGCCATGACAGCTGGTTCCCCGGCACCAATCTCCTCTCCAATCTGCACCATGTCATCAACTTTGTGAGGGTTCGGGTTCCTGAGACAGCCCCTGAAGTGAAAAGAGAGGCCCCTCCCAGCACCAGCACTGAAGCATCTTCTTATGGCCAGGTAAAAGAAAATAACTACTGTACCAATAACTACAGCACAGTGTTTTTGGCTGGAGAAGAAATCTGAGCACCTCAGTACTCAGGCCTAGAACATTTCTCTGGTTACCCAAGCTCAAAAGACAGTGATTATTAGACTTGGACTCATCAGGTGGCCAAAAATGCACTCTAGGGGGATGACAGTGTTGTAGTACATCTGCTGGATGGTATCAGTAGGCAGTTGACTACTTTTAGATTAGCTATAAAGTGTTGGTAAGCATAGGGCATGCCAGGCCCATGTTGCTGACAATTTTGTTTCGTGTCTCTTTGTCCTCCACCAGCCAATGAACCAGCGCAGTGACAGCTGGATGTGGTTTCCACAATTAGGCACATAACATGGCACGTGTAGCTTATGCCAACTTAAATCAATAGCTGTGTCTGGCAAATGAAAAAAATAACAACAACATATTCATAAACAATACAATTTTATAGACATACTTCACACCGTTTGTGGCGGGTGTATTGTCTATTCCAGTAAAAGCTGTGTAAAGATTGAATCGAGTTACCATAACCCTCATCTGACTTTTCCATCCTCTCCTATGTAATAAGCGTCATGCTGGCTTAGCCAAATGAGGTGTATCCACAGATACAGTCTTGTTTTTGGCTTCCAGCTTTAAAAAAAAAAAAAAAAAAAAAACTTCATGTAAAACCACCATCTAGTAATGTAAACAACTTTTTTACCCTTTTGGTTTTTGTGGAGATTAAATAAATTAGATTTGAAGTATTAATTAGTGAGCCTTAGAGATGCTGGTTTGCTCAGCTAACTGGATTCTGGCTTCATTTATTAGTATTAGTATTAACAAGAAATAAAGCAAGCACATTTCCAAAAATGTTAAAGTACTGCTTTAAATAATTCCCCAGCTTTGCAAGTACTAATTGAAATAGGCCTTCCCTACTCTTTGCAGTGCAGGGACCTAACATGAATACTTAATATAGTACATAAGACTTATGTACTCAGACTTTATTCTTAAGTTTATGGGAAAAACAACCTTTTAAGACTTATATTGCACTTGTATGGCTTGTTTTCAGGTCTTGTTTGAGCTCTGCCCTGCCACGTGTAGGCTTTATTTATCACCTGACACTGTTTGTATGGTTCCTCCATGTTCGATATCATCTTTATTGTTGTCGCTCATTTTGCTGTACTCGCTCCACAGAATTCCAGGCGTCTTTCAGGGAATTGGAGAGAGGTAGTTGTCCTGCCCCCATTTCTATAGAAAAAGGCTGATGGCTCTGCCACCAACAGATGCATTTGTCCAATTTATCTTTTTTATGAAAGAATTTCTCTGCACGTGTGTGTGTGTGTCTTGTGCTTTTGGAAGGAGGTCTGCCTTGGTGTGGGATGGCGTGTGTATAATGTCATGCTTCAGCAGTTCACCTCCCTCTTGACTGCTGAAACTAATTACGTGTGTAATGCAGGTTTGAGTAAACGCTTTTTAACTGCACGTCAGTATGATTGATGTTGCCTTGACTGGGCTATATGATGTATGTTTATTTAACGGTGCAGCTCCGGGTCAGGTCAGGACAGTCTTTCAGGTGGCTTGTGTGCTTTTACATCAGTATGATTAGAATTTTCCTGGGAATTTGGTTGTTCTGAGCACTATTAAAAGTATTCATGAGACGTCAGCTGAAATGTTATAATGGATCTTTAATTTGACTTTTATATGTATTGTCCCTGTCTGATTATAATATGGAAGCACCTCTCTAATTCATCACACTATTAGTGTTGTAATTTTGGGAGATGATGTTGGTGCTAACAGACATGTCTGCCAAAGTGCCCAGAGAATGGTGGAATTCGATAGGATGTTGGTCACAAGTTGTTCTTGTCTCTTTTGGTTGTGTATTGTGTTGATGCAGTGTGGGCGTGATAGTTGATGTGTATCAAGTGCTGTAAGATGAGTTTATGTGTGGGACTGTGGGTTCATAGAACACGGCACTAACACACAGGTGTTTCATAAAAAATGTCCACATGATATTTAATGGAAATGAATAAATGTGTGCTTTCCTAGAACCTGCGTGAAGCTCAGGTGTTCAGTCTCGTGGCGGAGCGTAGGAGGAAGTTCCAGGAGATAATCAACCGCAGCAATACTGAAGCTACCCAGGTTGTCCGGCCCAAGAGCTCCTCCACACGCTGGGTCCCACCAGGCACCCACCCACAGCTGGTGACAGAGATCCTGGAGATCCGAGAAAGCATGCTGTCCCTCCTCATCAAGCTCCACCAAAGGTTATCGTCCAGGCAGAACTCTCTGTCAGCATCTTGGCTGGAGGACATGGACACAAGCCGTCATGCTCATGGAGACGGCATTACAGCCATTGAGCGCATACTCACTAAGGCAGCCACACGCAGCTGCCAAATCAAGCGTAGCATTCAAGACATTTGTGGAAAGGTGTGTCCTCCAGTGCCACCAAAGAAGAACAGTCCCACTGACAAGAAAGCCATGGATAAAGAAGAGAGGTAGTTAAACCTGTAGCTTCATTTTGCATTTGATATGATTATTGTTGTAGCTGTTGCCCTTTGATATTATGCTCATGCAGCTTTTTGAAAACGATGATGCATCACTACTGTTTGTATTAATCTAATCTATAATCAAGACATAATATTTGATTTTGTTTATAAGACTACGAGATTCTTATCACTGTATTTCAGTTTAATTCCAACAACAGCTCAAAACAGGTCATGTGTGCAAGGACACATAATATCTGCTCATAGTTGTTCTTGTTCTTTTTATATCTGCTGCAAAGGAGAGACTTGAGTCAAAGTGAATGCAAATCAAAGTTAAAAGTTATAATTATTTACTGAATTGATCGTCTCAGGATGTCACATTCTATCATTTGTACAAATCACTGTGGGTCATTGGATGTGACAAGATACAAGTATTCTGTTATGTTGTCGTTAACATGCCGAAGGCCGAAGCAGCTGCCGATGAAGCCACTTTTGTGAGCTACATTTTCAAGGATTGATTAATCTCTCAACATATTATAAATATGTACATCTTCTTAGGAGAAGATAATAATCTACGCACTCCATGAACTGCGTATTTTGCAAAAATCAAGCCAAACTCTGTGGGTTTTGTCTTTTCACCTCAAATTCACCCACTAGTCTGTGTCTTCCATTTCCCTCCTGTAATGATGATGGAATGGGCTATAACCATTTGATAATGGCCTGCTTTTGGGGTTGGCTTCACCCCACAGACAAAGGTAAAGGTAGAATCGAGTCCCATTCACAGGAACTTGGGTTTCCATGGCAACAGTCAGGCAGCAGTGCGGTCAGTGGCGGTGAGAAGTGAGAAGCCGCTGCCCATTCCTCAGGCTGGTTGTCGGGTCCCCTGAAGCCATCAGTGAAAATTATTGAGCTGTAACGCTCCTGTCTGCATTTATTTATGTCCTCTTATTAGGGACTTAATTTGCAGTCAGCTCTCGCCCTGTTGGTCTGCAGAGTGGGGCTCAACCCACCACATTAGTTTAATAATCACCTTTTCAAACTTTCACAACACAGCTTTGTTGAAATCAGACATGTAACAGTGTCCCACAACACTGAGGAATGTGTTGCACATGCCATGCACAACAGACACGCTCAATCTCAGGACACTGTACTGCATATGTTAGGTGGAAGAGCAGTAATTAATCTCTTGCATGGAGCAAGTGGTTGCTAGGAGCTTGTATGAAATGAAATCCCTTTTTTAATTTACAGAGTGAAGCTTCAGCACTGGTTGGAATTACTTTTAAAAGATGTGCATGCAAAAATACAATTTTCATTTGGTTTGGAGTTGTCATTCACATAAGCATTAAATGGTCTTTCTCTCGTTGTTCTTAATTTCAGGCGTCAAAGGGCGAGAGAGAGACAGCAGAAGCTGCTTGCTGAATTTGCCTCCAGGCAGAAGAGTTTCATGGAAACTGCTATGGATGTTGGTAAGAAGAGGCCAGTTAACCTTTTTTTGCAGAGCAGAAACACAGCAGTGCATGTGCTTGTACAATCTTTACTTGCATATTCATAAAACTTAGTGTGCCTATATCCAGTATCCTCTTCTTACTAGGGCTAGGGTTCTCTAATCTGGTGCATTTAATAAGATGCATTGTTTTTCCATGGTTACAAACTGTGATGGCTCATTCAAGTCTGAAATTTTAAGTAAACAAATTTCTTTGGGCGTTTTATTCACTAGAGATTTCCTGCTTTGAATAAACCAGCAGCACTGACTAAAAATGCAGAATGAAAATCCACAGTTTGGTCTGAGCACTGTTCTGGATATTTAATCCTTCAGCAAGATCTGACTCTGCACTGCTGTACTGCACACAGCTACAACATCCAGTCTGATAGTCTGCATATCAAACTGGGTTTGTTCTGACAGAGGTGTATATGACCTTTTTATAAAAGCATGAAACGCATTAACATTTTTTGCGTGAAGGACATCTTGCTACTGTAGCGCTTGCAGAAACATGCTGTTGGCTAAACCTATCATTGCTATTCCTTTTTCACTGGGGCAAGGTGACAGTGGGCCACCTTGTGCTTAGGGTTTCTGGAGGCCTGTTAGAAGAAACTGAGAGTAGAGTGCTTCTGTGGGATTGTGAGTGGCTGCTGGCTGAGGGCACATAGGATCAAAGCACTAATAGTGGGTTGGACTCTCAGGGCCCACCCTGACACAGCATGGTTAGTGAATGAATAATGGCCACTGTGATCAGATGGACTGTTCTGGCGGGTCTGTAGTCTGACCTCTGCCTGCACATTTCTTCCTGAGCAGTAACTTAAGTTGCTTTACTTCAAGCTTACTGCTGGCATTGCATCATGATATCGAAAGATCAATCAACCAAGTGAATGTAGTGTAGAATGTTTTTAGAGATCTTTTTCATTTTTTTTCAACAATAATATTTTTATTTTTGAGTATATTTTTTGGCTTTTATGCCATTAATTGATAGGTCAGCTGTAGAGAGACAGGAAATGGGGAGACAGAGAGGGGGAATGACATGCAGCAAAGGGTCACTGGTGGAATCAAACTGGGGCCGCTGCAGCGAGGACTATAATGTCTCCATATGGGGCACCTGCTCTACCCACTGAACGAAATGACACTGCTCAACAATAATAATTTAGCAATATTTTCTTCGATAAGCGTGAGATAGAAAAGGATTTTCTCCTCGAGTGCCATTCTCCAGCACCAAGTTCTGATAGCAAGTTCATCTGCTTTAAATGTAAAACTGTGTTATGTGGTTTTGAGGTCAGCCCTGAAACCAAACTTTGATAGAGAAGAAAACAAAGTTCACTTAAAAACCTTGGAAATATATTCCTGATAGTAAGAGTAGCATATTTTGTGTCTTACCTGGGCACTGGTGTGCGTGCTTACAATGCTTAAAGGAAAAATCAGAGACACATTCATAAGGCAGCAGCACACCAACACGTTGTGTCCTTGCTGTCTTAACATTGCGAATGTGTGAGCATGCGCATACATTGGTGGCTCTGTGCACCGGGAGAGCCTGGGGCTAAAGCTGTAGTGTTGACATCTAATGCAAACAGCTTTCATTTCCCCAGGAACACGGTGACCTCTCCTGAGAACATATTCTTTCCAAAAAGCAATAAATCAATTTCCTACACAGCTTGACATTTCTCCACAATACTTACTGCTCAAATTGAACACGGTTCTTAACATTTAAAACTAATTTCACATCACTAATTAATTTCTGGTGTTGTGCCAATCATGCAGATGAGGAAAGCAGTGAGTGGATTTACTTACTTTTCCTGTATTGATGTATGGAAGTTACACACCTCACTGCTCAAGCCCCATTCTGGCTGTGTGAACCCATTCTTCTTCCCAAAGTATGTTTTGTAGACTCTGGTCTCATGGCCAAAATTATTTGCAACAGTGATTTTTTTTAGTTCATAATTCAGAATCTGATCAGAATTATTTCCAAATTAACTAGTTTTGTACAAGGAGAATAAAATTTCCAACCAAAATGAATACATGAAGAAAGAAATAAAATGGTATGAATGTGAAAGAATGCAAAACACGAAATATTCTCAGATTTGTCTCTAAATTTCTTAGGCTTTAGCTTTTTTTTTTTTAAGCTGGCTTTACCTTTAATACTGTATCCCATTGTTACAGTGTTAAATTTACATTTATTAACAATGTTATATGACCATTTGTGACAGAATCCCCTGAAACGGAGGCGGCCATGGATCTAGGAGCATCTGAAGTGATGGAGTCTGAGGTTCTTTATGACTGTGTGATCTGTGGCCAGAGTGGACCTTCCACTGAGGACCGTCCCACTGGCCTAGTGGTTCTTCTTCAGGCATCCTCAGGTACTGCAATTCCCAGCATCCTTGAATTATAAACACACACACACACACACACACACATACATATTTCTGTATGGGCATATCATAGTGAGCTCCAGGTAAGTGTGCAGTTGGAGTGAGGACCACCCTTTCTGCTACACTTAGAGAGAAGTACTTGTAACTTTCCCCACTAGATGACCCTGATTCAATGTCCCACCTCAGATTCTATAAGAAACAAAGTGAAACAATCAGCATTAAAACACACGACTAGTGAAGTGAGGGCTTTTTCATGGGCGCCATTTTGGATTAGTGTATAGCTAGACTATTTGACTTATGTCACTTTTCACGTTTTTGAAAGGAAATTAGCCAGAGTTCAAAGCCATGTAAAGTCAAATACAGCAGATGTCGTCGGAAGGTCGGAACATATCAGTTCCCGGTCCCTGTTCTGGTCCCTGTCTGGATCCCGGATCTGGTCCTAGTCCCGGTACCGGATCCCGATCCCGGTCCCGGTTCCGGTTCGGGTTCCGGTCCCGGTTCCCGGTTCCGGTTCGGTTCCGGTCCCGGTTCGGGTTCGGATCCCGGTCCCGGTTCCGGTCCCGGTTCGGGTTCCGGTTCCGGTTCGGGTGCCGGTCCCGGTTCGGGTTCCGGTTCCGGTTCGGGTTCCGGTCCGACTCCC